>APFE031154482.1:0-24154 GCA_000404065.3 Pinus taeda
CAGCGCCCTGAAAAACCCCTGGGAGCCATTGATTGTGCAGAAACTAGCTATCAAACTTGGGATTCCAATGAATTGCTACCGGATTTTGACCGGAAAAATCTGCCGGAAAAGCTTTCAAAAAGTCGCGTTATAGACTACTGCATTTTTTAATGGACCAGAGCATAATTATTTATGTAATACAATTATCTCACGTTTTTGCTTAGGGTCAAATTTATAAGAAAAATACTGAGGGGGTAAAATATTTTGCGTCATCTTAAAATGAATATAGAGTTTAAGTTGTCAGCCATCCCTCAAATATATACACATTATAACTTCATTTTTAATATTTGTGATTTTTTAATATAATAAGGTAGGTTATAGTTGAAAAATAAATATCCTATTTATTAAAATATAAATATCTTTTCATATTGGTCGAAGTTTTTGATTTTGGCCAAAAATATTTTTAATTTTTTAAAATTAAATGTTTTTTTCTAATTTTACATTGAATGGTGATATATGAAAATTATTAAAAAATTTAAAATCTAAAATATTTTTTTAGCAAGTGTTATAATAATAATGATCATTATTGTAGAGTTTGTATAACACAATGCCATGTGAATAGCTTCTTACCGTAATTTTTTTTTGTTAAGTTTGGTAGATTTTTTTTTTCATTAATATAAAGCAAATTAACACCACATAGAATTGGCTAGGTGGCTCAACTTGCCCAATGGGCAACCAAGTTTGTTGGCCACTTATCAAGATTATATGCCATCCAATAGCAAAAAATCTTAAGTCTCTCTATCCAAGCAATATAAGTTTCAGTTTCTTGTCCACTTCCATACTTTAGATTTCTACATACATATGTAAATACGTAGACAAATTTAAAAGCTAGCTGCATATATAAACAAAATTATCAGTAAGTAGGCATGCTAGTCATGATGTTCAACTGACACTGATTCAATCAGTGTTGGATCTAGGATTAGATCCAGGCATTATTGTCTGAAATAGAATGCACGACAGGTGCTACTCAATTCAACTAAGACATATGTCTTTTTTGTGCAGTTTAAACTGCACCTTCTGAAATTCTTGCTTGTTGTTTTGCATTCCTTGGATCGTGACTGTAGTGCCTACTGAGATCTGCTCCATCGCCTTTCCCAACAGACTTTTCATCAACCAGTACAAGTAGAGGGTATGTTTGAACTGGGTGATTCTCCCTATTGTGTTCCCAAGATCCAAGATGAGGACTCTCCAGTCCTCCAGCTCCGTATTCGTCTCACTATTCTGCTTCACTTCTTAATCCCATTCTTCTAATAGTTTTCTAATTTCTTCATTAGTTCCCTCTCAGTAGGCGGTTGCTGCTTCATTGATTAAACTCTCCATAGACTTCTGACCTTGTCATCCACTCGAAGAGCCAAGTTTTGTGTCATGCTTAGCCTCTCGTGGCCTCTTACCTTGGCCTTGGGTCTTTGCTGGTCGAGACATGATCTCATCGAACCATCCCCTTGTAATAAGAGGTGGATAAGCTAGTTTACTAACGGAAGCCTGGCCGGTCCTAGAATTTCCTTGTGTCCGGGTGGGTTTACCACGCGATGGACCTACTTTGCATACACAACATACAATTGACCAATTAATATCATTGGGTTACTACATAATTCATGTATATGGGTGGTAAGAATGTGTCGCTCCATCCCCCAACTTCACACCTCCCCTGACGCTTGCAGTTGAATGTGCCTCATGGTTATAGGCAGAATACACAAAGAGTTCCTGCCCATGCCCTATACATGTGGGTTTGGGTCCCAATTGAATCCCTTCCTTAGCATCACTCATGCATGCATTATCCCCCCAGTCCCAAATACAGAGACCCAACTGCCTTCTCGGCATCATCCCAACCTGTTTGAATTTCCCTTTGCTGCCAACCCAAAAAGAACAATGGGAGCCCAACGCAGGCGGCCAACCATCCCTAAGCCCCATAACACAACTACCATTTACCCTCTTTCCCATTCTACCATAGTCAGTCTCAATTCCCTGCCAAGTTTCATGATCGCGAAGTTTCTCCTCCTTCTCCCCAATTCCCAGGTCCCTACAATCCCCCCTCCGGTTGTGCATGGCCAAAATACAAAGGTTTCCTCCCATAATGTAGGTGTACAGGTAAATCCCAACTGCCTTCCCGCCATTAGCCCGATCCCACGACTTTCCAGTGACACGACTGCATGCTCCTACATTATGCTCCCTACCCAAAACCATCATAATTCCCATATGGGATAGGAGAATCTTGAAACAGAGTCAGATGGTAGTGATGCCCGATAGATTACAAAGGTAGAAGAAAAATATCGCTACCAGCCTACACCCCCAACCCCTATCATCCTTATACTCCTTCCCTAATTTTCTTTCCATCTCCTGCAGACAAAACCAAAAATAGGGAAGCATAATGAGATGAGAGAGGTTGTCAATAACATACCTAGTTTTTGCAGATTATGGGTTCTCTACTACTCATGGAGCCACTGCAGTATCCTTGCACTCGATCGTTCTAGTGCTCACTACACTTCTCTCTAAAGTGGTTACAGACTGAAACTCTTCCCCTCCTCTCGCTGCCACCTTTCCTTAACATTGTCCATCATCATGCAAAGGGCCACTGTACCCATCGCCTCGAGCGTGTGGGGGGTGGTGGTTTCGTACCTCGCAATACATTCCATTAACATTGCCTTAATGAGGTGATCCGCTAGCTCGCACCCTGATCGGGGGGCTTCCCACCATAATTTAAGAAAGAGTTGCATAAAAATTTGATAAGAACAAGATGTAAACAAGTGTAATATGAAGTTTATTCAGCTCTAATTATGTTAATTTTTTATAATAGTTTTTAATATCATATTAGTTTAAAATTATGTGTGTGTGTGTGTGTGTGTGTGTGTGTGTGTGTGTGTGTGTGTGTATATATATATATATATATATATTATAATATAAATAATATACATTTTAAGCCGAAGGCATCTACACCCAAGGAAGGTAATTGTGTAAGTAATGTCAGTGCTTCAACTGGAGTTGACACAGCCCTCTTTAAAATAAAAAAATAAATAATTTCCTAAAAGAAAAGGAAATGTCGATATAAAAAAAAAAAAAAAAAAAAGAATAGGTTATGCATGTTTAATTAGTTGTCCATATAACCTAATATAATTTCATGTAAAGTAATTAAAAGTAAAACAAACGTGTGAGTAAAATGTTTAAACCTTTGTAACATACCCCATGAAAGTTAATAAAATTTCATGGTAATTGAAAAACTACTTTGATTATGATAATTCAAAATCGGTAAATAAATTAAAAATACTCAAGAACATATATAAAAATACTTAAGAACATATATAAAAGTCAAATATAAATATAATGATTTTGATTTTACATTCTTATAACTAGAGATAATATGCTTATCTATGCATGTTGGTTTCGACTTTATATTACATACATGGTATTCATACATACACAAGGACTAATACAACGAGTCGGGAACCTTAATGCATCCATTATAAGTTCTTCCTTCGAACTTCCACGAAAGGTGTTTTTTTTATGACACCTGGCAGTGTCTCTAGTACATTGGTTAGGGTTCCAACATCTATGACCCATATGATCTAGGGTTATACAAACGGTCATGATTGAAGGTGGCGGTTACAGGGTAACCACCTTTCCCCTCTTCCGCAGTGGGGCCGTCATTCTCTCTTTCTCCTCTAACGAAATTTGGTTGGAAACACCAAGGGTTTCACTACAAAATCGCTCGACAATTTATCTGTTTTATTCACACATGCACAAATTGAAACCATAACTTCCTTCTACAGGGTTTTCATGTAACATTTCTCTTGTGCAAGATCGATAATTTAAATTTCTATGTTCTTTATTTATGTTCCATGCAACTAAGAGGATTTTCCCTACACAACTTTTCTTTAGGGTTGCGACCGGACTCCATCTCGAGGGTTTGTAGCTAACATTTGCAACATGTATAATCTTTGGTTACCCTCTTATGGTTATAAATGAGGTTCTTTAACTATGGCAAGGTTTAAGGCTATAGGCTCTCACTTACTTTCAAGACTTTCACCCACAAAGGAAGAAGAGCTTCTCCAGGTAGGGAGTTCTATTCATTTTCTTTACTCTTCATTCTTAAACTCTATATTTTTCCTAGTTGGCCCTTTTATTTTCTTTGTGGGTTTTTCTTTCTCTAACTCGTCGTTATGCTTGACACAGGTATCAATAGAGAGATTTGTTTCCTTCCCCATTGTTCAAGGTTTCAACATCACATTTGCCATGTTTCTAATAATAATAACTTGTACCCTTTTGTTTATATTTCCAAGTGTTGTCGTCACTAGATTATCTTGGTTATCAATATAGTAGGAACATATTTTGTCCAATGGACAGTAACATTTTCTTGTGATTATGCATCAGATGCAACTTAGGGTCTTATAGCTAACTACTCAGGTTTCACCCGAGATTGAATAATCAATTTATGATTTGTTTGTAGATAGTGGCTATGACATAGCCCCTCCCTTCTGGACTGATATTTAAGATACAAACCCTTTTATAACATAGTATTGGTTACTTGTCTTTTGATAGACAACCGATATGAAATTTATTACAGTTCTTTGTTGACCAATATTCATGGTCAATTATGGTTTAAAGAACTGGTTCTTTCTTAATTGATTACAACTATTGTTGAATATTTGTTAAAGTAAAATTACTGCTAAATGTTTAATATTGCATAATGCTTTCTTAGGTTCATTTTCCAGGAATTTAATTATGGCCGCATTCTTGGGTAATCTTTCTTTTTGTGGTTGCAAGGTCATGTTACTCTAATTTGGTTGATGGATATAATTTATTTTATACATGTACACTATTGTTAACCTACACAATTGACTACAGGCCATCCTTGAAATAAAAGGACTGGTTCCTTGGTTGCCATGCCAGACTCGGCCTTGGAATCTAACCCTCCACTCCAACAAGGCCCAAACACAAAAACATTAAAACAGTTTGAATCTTGCCAACTTGTCCGCTCTAGGAGAAAATATCAACCAAGTAGGGAACTAAATTCTTGGGTTGTTGACCCTAGTCGACTTGACCTAAGATTTACATTACTAACCTTCATAGTTTTCTCCTATTCTTTTCGAAACTACACATTTAGGCATAAATATTGCCATATATTCCTCAAGTTATTCTACATAAACAATTTATTCATTTACACAACATTACTATCCAATTGAATAATTACTTCCTATTTAATTTTCCACACAATTCAATAGGTAAACTACCAATATACTTGTATATTTTTCTTGTATTGTATGTGTGAACCAAAAATGCTACTAGGAAGACAATGCTCCTCCCATCTAATAAGAGCATGCCTCAACACTGCATCTCCCCGCGAGCTTGTTCCACACCCAAGATAGTTGTTTGAGCAATAACCAGTCAGAAATGGTTCTTTCCCTATGACTATCTGGTCCCAATCAAACATAGCTAAGGTCTAAAGTCTGAGCATTCCAGTCTTAGATAAACTCCACTGGCACTCTAGTTCTAGAGTCTGAATGTAATGACATTTCATAGATATTCTTTTATTTTTTTACCTTTTTCTTTTGCCTCAGGTAATCTTACCTTGTTAGGAATTTTTTTTGGAAGCTTTTATTTCCAAGGGGAGCATTCTAGTCTTAGATAGAGTCCACTGGCACTCTAGCTCTAGAGTCTAAACGTAATGACATTTCATAGATTTTTTTTTTCTTTTTCTTCTGCCTTAGGTACTCTTATCCTATTGACCTTTTATTTGGAAGTTTTTATTTCCAAGGGGATGTTTGGGTAGGTAACCGCCTAATCCATAACTGTTCAACTACCTAGGATGTGGTTTCACTTGCATTGTTTCCAGCTATCGCATTTTAATGATACACAGTGAAGAAAACATTTCAATAATCCTAATTTAAGAATATTAAAAGTTTATGTATATATATCCACATGTATATCTTTATGCATAATCCACTTACTGTTTAGCCTTCCCAACCCACAAAATAAAACAATGTTTATATATAATTACTACAATAATTACTATCTCTTGAGTTACCAGGGGATATCACATCTCCCCCCCCTTTGAGAAGAACATTGTCCCGATGTTCTCAAATCCTTAGAATAGGTTGGGATACATTTCTTACATCAATTTTTCATCCTCCTAAGTAGCCTCCTTTGGGATAAATTTCCTCCGTTGCAGTTTAACTTGGTGGATAACTCATTTCCACGAAGTTACTTCTCTCCAATCTAGGATTTGTAGGGGTTTGATAAGAAATTCTCTGTCTGGTTCGACTTGTATGTTTTTCCAATCAATAATATCTTTAGGACCATAAATATACTTTTTCAATAAAGCAACATGAAACGCATTATGAACACATATGTGGCTAGGAAAAGCTAGTTGATAAGCCACAGACCCAATTCAGACTCATATCTAAAGTGGGCCTCAAAATTGAGGGGCCAATTTAGCACAGATTCCCCAATGCAAGGTACTTATTTTAGGATTTACCTGCACATACACATGATCCCCCACTTGAAACTCTCGATAAAACCTTTTTTTATCAGCATAAGTCTTCTTCCTATCTTGAGTAGCCTTTAAATTCCCCCTCACTTTTTTTAATGTTTCTTCCATTTCCTTAAGCATATCAAGTCATATCATCAATTAATCTTTTGTTCCACTCCAGTTGATAGGTGTTCTACACCTGCATCTATATAAAACTTCAAATGGACTCATTTTGAGGAAGGTGTGATATCTGTTGTTGTAGGCAAACTCTACTAAATGAATTTAGTCTTCCCACTTACTTGGTTGTTGCATCACATACATCCTTAACGTATCTTTGAGCACTTGATTCACCTTCTCTGTATGCCCATATATTTGAGGGTAGTACATGATGCTAAACTGTATCTGGGTACCTAACCCATCAAGAAAGGTCTTCCAAAATGCAGATGTAGATTTAACATCTCTATTAGATATTACCACCCTTGGTATCCCATGGAATCTAAATATTTCCTTCATGAATATGTTAGCAGTCTAAAATGTTTTATAAGTGGATTGTACTGGAATGAAGTAAGAATATTTACTCATCTTTTCTACCACTACCATTGTAGAATCGTTATGCTTCCTGGTCTTGGGAAAGTTGGTGATAAAATTGAGTGTTATCATTTCCCATTTCCATTCGGGAATGGGATGTGGGTGAAGCAACCCAACTAGATGCTAGTGTTCCATTTTCACTTGCTGGCATTCCAAAAATTTAGCTAAACATTCAGCCACATCTCTTTTCATGTCTAACCAAAAATATTCGTTCCTCAAATTAGTGATTAATTTTTGATAGCGAGGATGTGCCGCGTAACGGATTTTATGGTATTCATCCAAAATTAATTGTTTAATGCTTACATGATTAGCAACATACATTCTATTCTGATAAACCAAAATATTTTCTGGATTTACTTCATAACTCAGTTTCCTTTCGCTAATGTTTGGATTCTTTACTTGTTGCCACAAGTATTAGTAGTCCATATCTCTTTGAGTAGCTTCTTCAATCTGATCTTTAAAAGCAATTTTCATTTCGCTAATTGATACTTCATAGACAAAATTCAATTTCCTACTCAAGGAATCTGCTACCTGGTTCTCTTTGTCTTTCAAATGTTTAATTTCAAATTCAAACTGACTTAGAAATGAATTCCAACATGCTTGTCGATCACTCAACATAAGATGTTTAAAATAATTGTTCAAGTTGTTGTGATCTGTCATTAATGATTTTTTTTTTCCAAGCAAGTAATGTCGCCACATTTTAAGGGCATGAATAACCACTATTAATTCTAGATCACAAGCTGAATATTTTTACTCGTGTTCTTTCAGTTTTCGAGACTCATAGGCTACAACCCTACCTTCTTGCATCAATACTCCCCCTACGCCTTCCTTAAATTCATCTATGCATACAGTGGATTCCTTGTTTGGAATAACAATTCTCAAAATGGGGGTAGTTGTAAGTAAGTGTTTTAATTGGTTAAAGTTGGTTTGGCACTCAACTGTACTATAAAAATTCTTCCTTTATTTTGCAAGGAAGTAATGGGATATGCCACTTTTTAAAAACCCTTAATAAATCATTGGTAATATCCAACCAACCTCATGAAAGATCTTATATCAGCTACATTCTTGGGCACACGCCACTCCATAATGGTTTTTATTTTATTTGGGTCCACAATTATTCCATATTTTGTAATCACATGTCCTTAGTATTGAATTTGTTCTTTATGAAATTCACATTTGTTGTATTTTTCATACAACTCATGCTCTCTTAAAATTTGCAAAACAATTTGCAGATGCTTTTTTATGTTCATCCATATTTCTCAAATAGACAAGAATGTCATCTATAAAAATAAACACAAATTTATCTAATTATTTCACAATCCAATAGTTGCATTAATATCTCTTGGAATCCAATATTTCATGATCGATCCAAGCATATAGATATCCAGTATCATCATTTACAGGACTACGTGCAGATGAGGATAATGTTGCTACAATATATTCCAATAGAGGAACAAGATGCTGACATCTTAACAAAGGCTTTGTCAAGAGGGAAGTTTGAATTCCATAGGTGTTGGGTAGGGGTGATTAATAATACCTTTCTTGCTAAAAGGGAGTGTTGAGAAGTGTAGCAAGAAATGATCAATTTGAGTTAGCCTTGGTCAAATTGAGAAATTGGAAATTTCCACTACAGTAAACAACTTGGAGGGAGTTAACTAAGGTGACATGGCTCTTGTCACTCAGTTAGCTTATTAAATTAGAGTTATAGGGCTTGGAGTTCAAATATGCATGTGTGATTGCTAATTTATAGCAATCCAGATCAATTATTTCCATTTGTACTTAGTTAAACTAATCCTAACAGTTAATAGAACTAGTTGGAGGTCAATTGTGAAGTGAGAGAAAAATATAACTTAGAGATCATCTAGTTAACTGATCAATCAACAAAAAATAGTTCATTTGAATTTTTCAGTTGTGTTGGATATTCCAAGGCAATGCAACATTAGTTGTAGACTAGTTTTGAGGGTACAAGTGTTGCATGAAATCAATGATCAATCCTTGAGAATAACATAATCATTTTAGAGGAAAATTCTAAAGAATAGGGGAAATTTTCCTCAGGATTTGCGCAAGGAAATAAGATCTCAAGTGGGGGAAGAAATTTACTAAGTATGGGTTAGAGCTTCTCATTGAGCAGAGAGAACAATTATTCTTTTGCAGGTTGAGCTCAGAGTTGGAGCTAGCAATTGTAATAGATTCTCTATTCATCTAATTAATGAAAGAATTATTAATGGGTTTTTATCAGTTGGTTTCCCCTAGATATATATGTGTAATTTTGTATGTGATTGATGCATGCTTGTGAATATTGTTCTAAATTGCGAATTAATTTTTGTAGAGCAATAGAGAAAAATTATGTCTCTTGATTTAGATAAATTTCTTGAGTAGTTGTGATTCTATCACCAAATTTATACAAATTGAGTGCAACAAGAAGCTACTGCAATATATTCTTCTTCAAATATAGATAAAAAGATTGAAGATTGCTTTTTGCTCAACCATGAAAGCAGACATTCTCTAAGAAAGAAAGAGCCACCACTAGTGCTCTTCCAACCATCGACATCATCCGCCCAATCAACATCAATATAAACAGTTAGTGAAAAATATTTACCTCTTGGGTACCATAGTCCATAGTCCATTTTGGCTGTGAGATATTTGAGAATCCTCTTGGCTACAAGAAGATGGCTCTATTTGGGGGCTGCTTGAAATCTTCCAACAATACCAACTGCCTACATAATGTTTGGTCTTGAAGTTGTCAAATATAATAGGCTACTAATGTTAGATCTGTATAAAGTCTGGTCCACTTCTACTAATTCACCAGTCTTACTAAGATTGCAACCTATTACAATTGGTGTGCTCACTAAAGAGAATTCCTCCATACCAAACTTCTTCAATACTTCCTTCAGATATTTTCCTTGCGAGATAAAAATCCCTTTTGGAGTTTGTGAAATATTCAATCCAAGGAAATAAGAAAAGCTCTCAAAGCATAAACATTTCAATATTGACCTTCATATCTACTAAAAATTGGCATGTTAATAAATATGAACCACTAGCAAAAATGATGTCCTTAACATAAACAACCACCAATATGAGCTTTGCATCTTTAGACTTAACATATAAATTTCTATCAACTGCACCTCTTTTGAATCCACACTTGAGTAGGTAGTTGTCCAGCATGGAATACCAAGCTTGAGGGGCTTGTTTGAGACCATATAAGGCCTTCTTAAGAATGCAATCCTAATCATGTTGATTTGATAGTTGAAAACCATCTGGGTCTTCTATGTAAACTTCTTCCTATAATTATCCATTTAGAAAGGCAAATTTGACATCCATCTAATATAGTTTGAACTTCTTGAAACAAGAAAATTCCAAAAACATTCTAATTTCCTATAACCTAATAATGGGAGAAAAAGTTTCATCAAAATATAGACCTTTAATTTGAGCATAACCTTTGCATAAAAATCTTGCCTTATTTCTCACCACTTCAACATGATCATTCAACTTATTCTTGAAGAGCCACTTAGTGCTAATGACATTCTTGTTTGCTGGTCTAGGAACAAGTTCCCATTTATGATTTTTCTCGATTTGGTCCAATTATTGATGCATAATTTTTAACCATTTTTCATCTTGAATGGATTTGAAACATCCTTTGGTTCCTCCATGGAAAATATGGCTACATGTGCTTGCATAGGGGGATTGAGCAACTTCCTTCTTATCTGCACACCTAAATTTAAATCACCAGCAATTTGATCGAGTGGGTGGTATTTTTGGACATACCTTGAAGGATATTTGGCTTGAGGACTGGAAGGCTCTTCATTATCTTCTTTTGAAAGTGGTTCATGGTCCTCCTCATCATTGTATTGTATTGACATTAATACAATGACCAATCCTCTTGGAATCCTTATTATAGCATCTATAACCTTTTCTACTTTGGTAATATTAAAGAAAAATTACCTTCATCAGCCCTTGAAATCAAACTTACCATGCTTTTCATCATTCTTCTTGATGTAACACTTGTTACCAATCACTCAAAAATACTTGAATGTTGCACGTATGCCCAGCCAAATCTCATAGGGAGTTTTATCGTTGTTTGGTCTAAAATGAGATTTTTTGAGTATCACCACTACTCCGTGAATGGATTTAGCCTAAAATATCTACTAAAATTTCCTTTCATCCATCATAGCTTTCAATATCACATCAACAGTATGTTCACAGGGTAAACATGTATGTAACAAATCAGATCACTGCATCATCCAGCACTTCAGAAGACACAGGACCTCCTTCCGGACAGAGTTTATATGACAAATTGGAAAATTTGTTTTTTATAGAACATGAAATAAATCATCTTTTTGAAGTCAAGCCTAACTTTTATAGGTATACTGAGGCTGATGAAATACTTGTAAAAATACAAAGACATCAGTTGCCTAAAGAACAGTGGTGGCAGAGTATGCTGGAAGTTTTGCCTAGGTAATTTGGATCTTTCTGCCTATATACACTTGGTCAAATAGCAAGACACGTGGCAGATATGGAGGAAGGAGCTCAAGCGAGGATCAGGACATATTAAAGCTAAATCAGGAGCAGGTGAAAGGATTAGGACAACAACGCAGGAATTCAAATTAAAGACACAACTACCAGTCGAATTCCTGGGTTGAAAAGTCTAAAATATCTCGTCAGTTAAAGCAGCCAGCACAACCATAATAACTCCTACCTTTATTTCTGCATTTATTTCTCTGACAGAGTAGGTGAAGGAAGTTATTACTTCTTACCTTATCCACAAGATATTTTGTAAACTCTCTTTTTGTATAAATACCCCCCCAAGGAATGTATTCGGGGTTGGTTGGTGATTCTCCTCTTGGACTGCGTTGTAACTCTGATATTTCTTAATACAAAGGCTGTTGAAATGCATTGTTGCTGGACCGTTTGACTGTGGATTTGATGACTCTGGGCTCTGCTACATAATTCCTGTGTCTTTATTTGGCTCAATAAGTTATTCTAAACTGTGTTTTGTGTTTTCTATGTTTGCAAATTTCATATATGTTTCATAATCTTAACAATGGGGAAAAAGAATAGCCCAGAACTTGTTTAAATACACTATGTGTTCAATTCATGCTATTATTTATGTTTTCTCCAGAACTAGCATAAACAGAAATTCTTAAATGCTTGTGTTTCCACTAATTCTTTCACTTTAAAAATTGCCAAGGAATTCTTCACTGCTCCTTGAAAATATTCATGCATCTTCCCTCTGCCACCATGATAAAGGATTCTTGACTTCCCTTTACCCCTTGGCTTACATCCCATCAATTTTTAGCTTTCAATATTATTCCAAAACTGATTATCTTGCTCTGTAGTATTGCCCATCATCACAGAAACACACTCAGCAGTCCATCTTCATAGACTCCATTGCCTAATGGAATAGACTCTTTCAGACTTGCATCCTAGCTCTGTGTAAAATCACCATCCAAACAGACTTAAAACAAAACTCTGCACATCATAACTAGCATAAGAACTTCAGAAAACAAAGTTAAATTATAAAGAGAGAGCCCTCTCTTGATGCAGTTTTGCTAGAAATTGCATCTAAAATATTGGTTAGTGGTTACCTCGGTCGTATTCCCTTTTCTCACAAGTTTTGGTGAACAACTTGAGTGATAACAATTGCTTTAGGCTCAAATATGATTTTTTCTTCTTCGTCAAGTTTTGGAAACATTGTTTGAATAGGAAACTTGTCATCGATAACCTTCTTTAAGCATGAAACATGGAAACCTGGATGTACTCGGGAAGATGGAAGAAACTCCAATTTGTATGCCATAGTACCAATCTTTTGCAACACCTTATAACAACCGTAGTACTGTTACCAAATGATACCAAATGTTATGCAACTAGCTCACAAATAGATAAATCAATGACTTAAAAATTATCCTCTTTGAGGGGGAAACCTCCTTTACATTACATAAATGAACAATTCTTGATGATACAAATGATAAGACCTCCTTTGTATATATAGGAGTCTAAGGGGTCACAATATAATCAGATCCTACATAACAATAACATTAGTGGGCTTCGATGGGGCACAACAATAACAATATGGGGGCTACATGGGCACAACAATAACAATAAGGGGGCTACGCTAGTATTATAGGGAGTTGTTTGGAAAAAAATAATTCCTTTTGTGAAAAGAGAAGACCATTGTTTCATTCAACCTGATTCTTGGAGGCCTCAATAAATAGGATTTGAGGATAAAGGAAGATGATTCCATGAAACAATATGCAAAATTTGGAAAGGAATGTCATCCAAAGAATTCATGATAAATCAGATAAAGTGCAAGTAATAATGGCTACGGAAGTGTCAATGCATGCACCACAATGAAGGGAGAAAATATGAATGTTAATAAGATGTCCAGTACAACCATGTAGGTTGATTGCATTTGAAAAATTAGGCAACTCTCTACTGTCAAATTTATCTTGTTTGCATGAGGATATGCAAAAATGCACACATGGGGCGATGATGAGTCGTCAAATTGTCAGCTTTTTAACCATATGAGGCACCCATTTTTATTCATTTTGTCATACTTCTCTAACCATATATTACCCATCCATTTCCTTTCTCACCTGATTTTTCCAAAAATTTGTCATAATGAACCCAAGAATGCTAAAGAAATTAATTATTGTCATTTTCCTTTATTTCTAATAGATTAGAAAAGATAATGCTTGATTTATTACTAGTTAGGTTTTTCTAGATTGGTTCTTATTGTTTCTATGTAGCCTTTAGGGTTATCATGTGTCCCTCTAATGATCAAAAGCAAAAAATAATCCAATTACTAGAAGTGTAGGATGGTCGAGTTACCAGAAGTGCATATGTTATGCTAATCTAGCTGAACTACAGCAAGTAGCTGAGTTACTGGAAGTGCATAAGCTATGCTAAATCCAACTGAACTACTAGAAGTAGCCGAGTTACAGAAAGGGACACACTATTTTTGTAGACACTATTTCAGTAGTTATTTGCATGTAGGTGACCATCAACAGTGCAATTGTTGGTTGAGATATTTCTACACAAAGTAAGAGCAAATCAAGACACAAGTTTTCTATGTGTTCACTATATATGGATCCTTTCTTATCCACTTGGCTATTTGGCCCAAAAAAACATGTAATTTTCCTTTTTAAGGAACCAAATTGTTAGTCATGATTTCATGATGCTTCAGTAGAATTCTAAACATGGATTTAAATCTTCCAATTTCTGCTTAAGATAATATTGTTGTAATGCTACAATCTATTCTAGTACCAATAGTTGACTAGAAGATCCATGATTTTAGGGTCAATGATCTTAGTTATGTTCAAAGAGAATTGTTATATAATCCAGTGGAAGTGGCACTCGATGGGTTAGAAGGGAGAAGAGGATGATATTGATTTTATTATAGCAACAACATTTTGGATGACCATCCAAACCTGTATTCTGTAACTTTTGGTTGATTAATGAAATTATCCTGTTGTTGATTAGTTTTTGAGATTTATTATCCTACAATGCTCCCATCCAGTAAGGACCCCTTTCCTAGGATGCACTTGCAAAGTATATAGTTCCGGTAGATTTCATTTAATTCATTTTCTGCATAATAGGAATATATTCAAGTATTTTCACTTTCTATTCCTGTAACTTTTATATTCATCTTTTATTTATTCCATGCACAAATCCAGTAGTCTGATTTCTGCAATTTCCATATTCTTGTGTGTCTATGTGGAGTGGTTTTCAGGGTCTTTTGTGGAGAGTTAACGACCCAATGATCCAATGGGAGTTGGAAGAAACCCCCAGGACTCAAAGTAGTAGCTCTTTGTTGGTTTGATTTCACTGTTTTCCAACATAGTGTGATTTTATACATTTATTTATTTAGTTGTAGAAATTGTTGAACCTATTAGATACTCCTATGACATTGATAAATAGAATAATATTATAAAATTGAAATTTAACCTTCTATTTATGTGACATGCAAGTGGTGAATCCATGTTCAATGAAATTATGTTTCTAATAGAATGTTGTAGTTTCTTTTGATTTAGAACTAATAAATCCTATTTATACATATATTTCTCCATCACCTCATCAATTTATGAACGCTTGGTCAACAATTTAAGCAATTAAATTTTCCATCATATTGAATTATTATATGTATAATAATTCTCAGATCACTTTAGGGGATGTTATAAATCTTGTAATGATAACATTTTATTTATGCACACTTACCATTGTTTGGTTGATTGAAAGTATGGATTGCAGTTGAAATGGTCTTGATTATGATAATGATGGTTGAGTGCTACCACATGCAAGAGTCAAACATCATGTGAAGAATCTCATATTTATGAATATGATTCCTATATGAAGCAAGTTTGGAAAAGAAAAGAAAATGGAATTCTATTTTATTTAAATTATTATGATTAATCTCATGGAAACTATATGTTTGTGATATATGTGATATGATGATCTATCCATAAAGGATAGATGCTGGTTGTGAAGCTAAAAATCCTAGGGACAAGGCCATTGCAGTGATATTGGAACCCTATGGCATACATTGATCACCATGAGTTATGTTATGAAAAATGTGTTGTGATATTTAGAGAAAGCAAGAGGAATTCCTTAGCTGTAAGACTCCATAATTCTCGAGACTCCTCCAATGTGAGGGAGCCTTGCTAAGGAATGGATCGCTCGAGGGATTAGGAGGCAAAGAAGGGGATTCCTAAACTTGGAAGGTTTGTGACTACAAGGAAGGGGATACTTGAATGAATTGGTTTTCAAAAATTCACGTACATACTCATTGGGATCATGAATGCATTGGGTGTGTCTAAGAAAATAATTAGCTGAAATTATTCATTATGGAAGCCTTTTGAAGAAACGAAAAACATGTAAGAATTTGTTAGAGTGTTAGGAGGTCATGAGGTAACTAGATTGTAAAAATATAATGACATTTCTCGAAGTGGCAACAAGGACATGGAAAATGTCACCAATATGAAAGTGGCATATCCCTTCTTCTGCATAGGATGATTCTACAAATAGGAGAACACCATGTACAATGTTCCTTTAAGGGGGGGAATGTGGCACCTCTTTCATTACCCAAAATTTTGTAATATATTAAGAACCTATAATGTTGGGGTACCAACATTGATGATATGTTGTCAAACTATATTATATGATGCAATGTTTTTTTTTTATTAATAAAAATGATAGAGTTCAAGAAAGGGGACAACCAATAGATTATGATGCCTCATATACTCATTTTTTGCCTCTCTCACTCAGAAATTTCAATTGCCATTAGAATCGGTGACAAATTGTGTGACAAGAAATGAATGGAATGTAGTGATTTTTCTTTGGAATAGATGGCTCTGAGGATTGGGAATGGTCCTAGTTGTATGTGGCACGTCGAGCATTGAATAGGGGAGGGTTGAGAGAATGTGAAGATTAGAGAAGAAATCCCTTGTGTTGTGTATACCTGTATGGTCATTTTGTGAATGTGAGCCTGATTAAATATGGAAAAATTGATCACTGAGTTTTCCTATGTGTGTGTAAAGGATAATGGCTTTCACTTATGGTGTTAAAATCTAGTCTGAATCTGAGTGTGTGAAATACCCCTGAATTAAGTTTTCCTCAAGGAATCAAGATCTAGCACAAGGGTGGCCAACTGTGAGAAAAGTTGTAGCATAGCTAAGCCTATGGTAGGGTGGAAACATGCCCACCCTACTTCAATTCCAAAGTGGTTTTTTGGCACAATATATGTATATATATATTATAATATATATATATATATATATAATTATTATATATATATATAATATATAGTATAATATATTACATGAAATATATTCTATATAGATGATATTAGTGACATGCGTGATTATTTAATTTCTCTTTTCAGCAAATTAATACATACATGAATTTACCCTCAACATATCTATCATGGCTATAATTGTTATACTATTTGACTATAGATTTTTACATGTATTAAATTTTGTAATAGTACTAGTTGAGGAAGATAAGTTTCCTAAATGCATCTTTAAACAAGCCATGTTGGAATTTATGTTATAATTTTTATTTTGTGAGGTTCCAAAAAATGAAACTTGGACTATAACATGGGGAAATATTATTGATCATCTAGTCAAACTTTCATATCTTAGGTCATGATATTTTAGGATATAAGATCAAAGGAAGTCGAGCTTCTTGGATACTCCTAAAATCACACATCAAATAGGTCATGTTGGCATTTCTACTATAAAATTTCATTTGGGAGGTTCCATAGGTTGAAAATTGGACCATAGTGAGGAGAAATCCCACTAATCATATGGTTTAGTTTTCAGAACTTAGACCACTATAATTTATGATATATTCCATAAGGAAGTCGTTATATTAGTTTGCGTGCAATTGTTTTGAAGAAATGCCATAAATGGTTTAATGATTAATCGGATATAATTTTTTTAATGAATTGCCCCAATGAAAATGTTTTTTTGTGAATGGGGATAATATTTTCGTATATGTGAAATTTTCAATTATGTTGCAGCAACTAGAAATTATTCTTCCAAATGATTAATATTAAGTGCAGTTTATTTGCTACGACAAAAAATGAATAAAATCACAACTGCAATTTTCACCATAAAAATGTTGTGGAAAATAAAACACTGGAACTAAGAAATATAGAGCACACATACAATAAAATTGACACAATTATTTTTGGAAAAATTCCCCATAAAAACCCAATGTGGGAAAACCAGTGCAACAAATGAGCGTTTTATTATTATTATGCAGCAGTGAAAATCTGAGTACAAATATAGGTGCCTAAAAATGGCAATCCTCAGCAAATAATCTAGCCAAAATTATTAGAGATAATTTTATCTCTCTCCATAAGAAATCTCAACACAACTTGCTTCATAAAAATTGTCTCTCAGGAACCCTTATACAAGCCCCTGTGCAATGCTTATGCAAACCCTCACATGCATAGCCTGAATTTGTCTATGATCAAGTTGTTGTGCCTACTACTACTGTAGGAAGTGATCATCTAGCCCTCTATATAATTATCCTATCATCTGGCTACCGAATTGATCCCCTACTCATCCAAATCAAACTACTACACTAAAGCTTCATGTGCATTCTATTAGAGTAATATAATAATAGGATTCATAACTTTGAATTGACTATGGTTAAGTCTTGTAATATTGTACATACCTTTGCTTTCTGCAAATTTTTTCCATATTAAAATTAAAAAATGTGAAGTGGGTATGTCCTAAAAGAAATATCAAAGGACAAAAAGAATGAGAAAAGATTAAAAAAAATGGAAAAATATGAACCACAAACAAAAACAGATCATGAAAGTGTGCAAGTCCAAGTGCCACTACTCTTTACTTTACTGTCTAAAATAATGGTTGTGTGCAACTTGTCATACATGCCACAACCCATGATAGTCAAATTGTTTAATCTTGACTATTTCATGCTTTAAATTTCCTGTTTATAGTTAGAGAATAAAGATCTAGCCAAATTGTTTAATCTTGGTATATCAGTAGATAGGTAGAGAAATAAAATGTGCTCATAAGCTTAATCTGAGCCATTGGAAGATATAAGGTTAGAAGTAGATAGTTTACTTTTCAAAAGAAAAAGGAAAGAAAGGGTCTGCTAGCTTAAATGCACCCAACAAAGTGAAGAAAAAATATTAGGGTAAGTAGAAGAAAGGTTGTAGAAAGTACAAAGTTGATTGAAGCATAAGAACATCTATCATGTTTAATCATGTGTTTCAGTGTGCGGGAGCAGTTATGAAAGTAAAAGGATGCTTATAAGCGTATTTGGTTAACATCCCCTTCATTTCATTTCATCCCCCACTAAATACTTACTAATTTCCCCTTTTACCCCTTCATTTCTTATGAAGACACCTTTTCCCTTCATTTTCACCCTTGCCCCTTGGTTTCACACATTCCCTAGAAAATTACCCTCCAAATTCATTCCCCTACCCAAAAACCCTTTTTCCCTAGTCTGAAACCCATTCCCCTTTGAAAAGGTCATTTTCCCCTTATTGATTTTCCCTAAAAACCCACTAAAAACCCTTATCCTAAGTTTAAACACCCCCCCCCCTCCCCTCATTACCTTATTAACTCCCCCATTCCTATATTTCCTGACATAATCCCTTTTTCCCCCTAAAACCCCTTTACTCTAATTTTACTTTCCCTTCCGCATTATTTAACTAACTCTGCAAATATCATTTTCTCAACACCTTGGCCCCACTTCACAAACATGCCCATTATAGTTTAACCCTGCCTCAGTCATTAATTAATTACAAATCAATTGTAATTAACCCCTAGGCCCCTCTAATTTCTGCCCCGATTTCCTGTCGTGCAACTTCACCGTGCGATAACCATCAGATATGTAACCCCCAAATCTGAGAGCGCACATCCATATCATGCCCATTCACCTCCCAAAGTTTACCCGCCCAAGAGCACGCGATATGAGTGGTTTTTCCCGAGCCCCTTTTGGCTATGTGGCAGCACTGCGTTAACTCACATGCTCTCAGGAAAATACCTCCCAATGGCCAAAAGAGGTGTGATGGACCCCTAAACTGCCTCCCCATGTAAGCCAAAACCATCAATGTTCATTATGATTTTCCACGCCAATTTCTAACCACTGTCAGTTAAAAGGCCACAGACCACCTTGTTTACCTTTTTCGCTCATTTTGTTCCGTGAAAGCTTCCAAGCCTTCCTGCGTAAACCCAATTTTCTGCAACTGAATTCAATGGCCGAGTACCTTACAAGTATGCCATGAATGCCCAATTCATCCATCCACAACATACCTGAAGACACATTACCCTCTACGGCCGCCATCAAAACCAGTTTGCAGTCTGAACCTAAAATTCCAAGTATTTTGATAGCAAACCATAAACAACCCTATCAAATTCAAGAATGTAAAGTTAATTCAAACAAAGTAATTGAATTTAATTAATTTCCCTTGAATTGAGAGTATTTCCCGCTGAATACCCAAACCCCTATCTTGCAAACTACCATTACCCTATCGTTGCACCTGAGTTTTCAAAACCTCACTGCTTCAGCTTGTATAAGCCTAATTCCCACATTTATCCTAAAGATGGCTACCCATACGTCTCTGGATGTCAAACCTGTGTCAACCCCTCACCTAGACATTGACCATTTGGCCCTAGCAGACAGGGATTTCCAAATTAAAGACACTACTAATCCAGGCCACCTTATGAAAATCCACTGCTGGAGTAAGGATATGTTCCTAAACCATGTAGATGACATTCACCTTTGGGAATCAATTTACCCAAGTACACATTCCCAGAATTTCACCCATTCCCTGATATAGTACATTTTTGTCATGCTTTCTATTTCCAAAGACAAAGGGCTATTGTGGCACCAAACCAGCAGTTTCTATTCACCATTACTGTTGAATCCATCAACCAAATGTTAAAAATCTATCCTAGCCCTAATCAGACTGCTTTTTCCATTGGAAACCTATTGGACATGTACATCACACTAGACCCAATAAAAATAAAGAAATCTTCCATAATTTCATCATTGAGGAATGCCATACTCCTACAGACACTCCACCCTATGCTGCCACCATTTTTCAGAGACTGGCAGGCGCATAATCACCATGCTCTCATGCATCTTAGGATACACATCATATGAGCAGTGGATGAGGTCATCATAGCCTTTCTATCCATTTTCACTCCAGGCAAGCCTCCTGCTATTATGTATGATTATGCTAAGTTCATTACAGACAGAATGCATGAACAATTCACCATATTTCCCACTAAAAGAGTTTTTAAATACTCTTCAGTGTTGTTTTATATGTTTTCATATTACCAGATAGACAAGTTCCCTGTGAGGATCCAGAAATTGGACACCAAGGGAAAGGAGAGATCAGTCATCTACTGGAAACCCTTGGTCCAGAAGTTTTCTGCAACATTCACCTAAAAAGACTTCATAAACTCCTTTGTATACCCAGTCATGAACATGCTGACTTCAACTACTCAGCCTAGAATCAGCCAAGGCATCAAGAGGGTACTGCAATTAACCAAGAACAACAAGGTGGGAGATTGGTACTTGTACCAAAACCACACTAAGATTAGAATTTATGGCTGTGAGCTAGCCCCCCTATAAGTTTCCCAAATACCTCCCTATGAGGATATTTTCTCTAATGAGGTCCACTTCCTAGCTTATAGGAAGAAAACCCAGTTCAAAGTGAAAAACCAAATGGGCCCATTCATTTGCAACAATAGGGAGGCTGGACCAGAGGCCGATAGGTTACTTCAATAAATGAAATTCAGAAACAGTTTCATCTGGCACTATAAACCTCATGGGGTCATAAACAAGCTCAGACTTAAGGTCAAGTTGGGAGCATACATCCACCACCCAAGGCCTAACATTGAATAGTTTACTAACCAGGATGAGTGGGTGGGGAACACCTTGATTGATATGGACAACATTGTTGTGGATGTAGAGAACACACTCATTGATCTTGAAAGACAAAGAAAGAATTGACACTTAGTGAACCTATAGGTAAGGCTAAAGAGAAACTATGGGCCAATATCATTGACTCTGTCAATGATATTTTGCCATCCATCCATGTTATTTTTGAACAAATTGATTTAATAAAGCAGACCACAGAAGCCATCCAGGGAGTCAAGGAAGAACTTGGAGATATGCCAGAGGAAGCTGCAAGAATAATCCACTTCCTCAACTCCAAGAATAAGTATGAGCTACAAGAACTTGAGATACCTGATAGGACAGGTACTATTTTGGAAGTTAGAAAAGTCCTCACTAAGAGGAATTTGATGTTGAACTTAGAAGATAGGTGTCAAAACATGCAACTAGTTGTTGACAGGTTCATGGTTAAGTTTGAACTTTTGAAGGAAAAGGGATTACCTAATCCCTTAGTCATAAATGATAAGTTAATGACACATGAGGATTAGAATAAGAAGATCAATGAAGTGGCCAGAGAATAGGTAATCACTTCATCCATGAAGGGCTTACCAATAGGCAAAGTATTGTATCAAACTTTTGAAAACTTGTTTTACCTCCAGCATGAGGTAAAACACTTGTTTATTAATAAGGCTACTTTTTCCAAATATACAGAGGCAGATGAAATATACAAAAATATGCTCAATATCCAATTACCAGATGATGAGAGATGGGAAAAACTGAATGATTTATTGTAGGAAAAATACAGTAAAATATAAGTCTACGGTAAAAAGTAAAAGAGCACAGTAAAAGGATATCGATAGGTGAGCAAGGTTAAAGTGTATAAGAAGAAAGAGTATCAAATGAAAGGTTAAAGTAAAATAGAACATTCAATGTGAAGACCAAACAAGAAACCAGCTTAAAGGGCAAAAGATCAAAGTGCAAAGCCCGTAGAACCTAAATATCAGGGACAACAAGCAAGAATTCAATAACTGTCTCTATCTTCGTGCATGAAGATATTTCTTTTTCCTAGATTAGTTCTCAATGCAGTTTGAGATATTTTGTAATTCCTTTTTGTATAAATACTTCATAATTCAAAGTATTAGGGGGGATTACTATACATTTGTAGAGTGATTTTGATCTTAAACCTAAGGGTGATTATATCACTTTCAAGTCAACGGACTAGAGCAAGTAATAAAAGCATTTCACTACAGGATTCATGAGATGAGATATTTGTAGTGAAGTATCTTATTTGTTTGATTTTTTTACCTTCTTATGTGTTTCATAATCTTAAATGTGTTCTAAATTTGAATGAATTAACTGGATATATCACTCAGAATTTGTTTAAGTACACTCTGTTTTGCATAGTTAGTCATTTACATGTTTTCCTTTGATACCCGGATTTGAGAACCCTTAATTGCTCACCTATCCTGGTTGACTTCTTTCATTCCTTCTAGAGTTCAGCCTAGGGAACCCTTAATTGCTCCCTGGATCTAATTTGAAACCATTTCACCATTTAGCCTTTGAGATCTGCAGTAACTCATCTATCTTACCCTGTAGACACTATTTTTAGAACTGAATCCAATCCTGTTTGTTTGAAATTTGACTCCATACCCTAATGGTAAAACAAAACCTATGTTTATCTAAGTAAAGTGATATCACCATCCAAATTCAAACCAAAACCCAAGTGTAAATAATAACTAGCCTAAAATCATCTTAACTAAAACAAAGTTAAATTATAAAGAGAGAGCCCTCTCTGAGCATTAGGAAGGCTAGGTCCTGATCTCCAAAAGTGGTTTGTGGTTACCTTTGAATTTTCTTCCTTCTTTAACTTCGAAAGAAATACCAGAGTAATAACGCATTCCTTACACAAACTCTAGTGGAATAACTTGGCCTCTTTGTTGCTACCTCTCCAGAACTAGAAACTCCTCTAGAATCACTGTCTCTTCTCCCTCTTTATCTCTATGTCCCTTCTTGCTCAAACTCTTCTTCCCTACTCAACTGTCGCTACTAGATGGCTCGATCTCCCAAGGAACTCAACCTCACAAGTGTATCTTCTCCATCCCCATCAAGTTTCTCTTGTAATCTATCATTGGCTTACCAATGGCCATGATTAGATCCCCATTAATGGCTATGATCGAGACTAGAACGCCTATCTAATCTGACAAAAATTAACACTCCCTCTTAGCAAGGAAGGTGTTCTCTCACTCCATCTCCATAGCATCCTCCATACTGCTGCTAATGTCTGACAATTTGCCATTGTAAACCATGCCACTACGCAACTACATTTTGAGCTAAATTAATCCTATATTTGTGTTGCTGCTGACACTACATTGCACAACTTGTACTACTGCCTGTAGAAATTTTGAATAATTTAACACATATTCAACAGAGATTATCCTGATCATGTACTATTGCGGAAAACATACACAATACATAAGCTCCTCTACGTTGATCATCAATATAGCAGCATCAATAACAATAACACATCAAGAGCATTCACACATTAACACAGTATGTATCCCGGGGAAAGCATCTCGCTAAAAACCCCAACTATCTGTATATTAATGATTGAGTCATGTAACATTACACATCATAATACTTCTCACAAGTATCTCCACCTCTGTTACCCACAATACAGCTCAGATC
>APFE031154482.1:24174-51041 GCA_000404065.3 Pinus taeda
TGGCAATAGTCAATCCATTGATTGTGCAAGATCTGGTGCACAACTATAGTCACAACTGATAGCAATCTGATTCTCTAAACCTGTCCCTGTTGAACTGAACATGCACTAACATGCAATTGAGTTAACTGATGTATTCTATAGTTGCATTATGAGTTAATAACTTGTGAATTAATTAATAACTAATTCACCCAACTCATCTCTAGTCTATTTGCCAGTTAGACTAAATACAACCAGTTTAACAAAGCTAAACTGAACACAACTCCATCAACTGGACCTCCAGTCCACTAAACTCAACTCACTTGAGTTCTAACTGAAGTCCTGCATGAAAATATTAGTCATCCCATAGGTAACCACGCATTTCCTTCTGGGATATGCATGTACCACATCCGTAGCTCATCCTGAAGTGCTCCAAGAGAATAAGACAAAGTTTATAGTCTAAATATTATTATGAGCTAATAATATTTGACTGTTATATATTTAGACTGAGCAGTCACTCCGCTGTGATCTAAAAATAGAAGTCCATCTATTTTTTCCAACTTGATCAATCATCCATAAACAACAACCTGCAATCCATAGACATGATCCATATGTCTAAAAAATAGACATAGTCTAAAAATAGACTTGCGCCAAAAATAGCCTGTGGGCCCACTTAGTGAAGGCGACTCCTTTCCACTAAGCTCCATCATCTTGTTGCATTCTCAACAAGCATTTCTTGTTGCACACTTTTCAACACTACCAACACTGCGTTGTGCTGCAACTAATCTCATGATGTTGTTGTTTTTGCAACTACTACAGCTGAGAAATATATTTTAAATCAACTATTTCTTTGTACTAGCACTGCATTTCTCTTCTAAGTCTCTGACTGCTACTAGCCTATGAATTTTCCACTAAGTAACTATTTGTGCTACAATTGCTTTGTGCCCCTTAGCATTTGACTGCAACTAGCTCTGCAATTGTCCCTCAAGATCTAAATACACCATCTTGAATAATGATCCATCTACTACTAAATACTGTGGGCCCCTATAGCAATGGTATTGATCCAAGAAGAAACACCTGTCTGATGCAATCTTCCTTGGACGCTACCCAAATATCTATAACTATGAGGAACTAAATCTCAATGTCTCCCCACCTTTCACATGGAGGTATAGCTTCATACAATGCAAATTCATCCTCTAGTGGAAGGAAAATTATCGATATCTACCAAATTTGTTTCATGTTCCTGCCTCTCCTTCTTCTCCTTCTTCCCCTTTGGACACTAGGTATTGTAGTGACCAAAATCGCTACACCTAAAGCATTTGATCTTTGACAAATCCTTGTTCTTCTTTTCTCCTACTTGTGAGTCTTGTCCCTAACTGGGACCTTTCTTTTCATTCCCCTTTGATGCAAGGGTTATGTTATCCTCTTCCTTCACACCCTTCGATCCTTTATTATTGTTGCCATTGATATTGCTCTCAACTAGAGCAAGCCTCATCTACTCATGTGTAAAATCTTCCCATAATTAATCCCATCATGGTAGATTATATCATCCAGTGATACCTTGGAAGAAGGTAACCCACTCAAGGGTGAAACCATTGAGATTTGTATGCACCAACTCAGTCTCTTTAGGTGCTTCTCCAACTACAACAAGCTCGTCTCAGACATTCTAAATCTTGGTGAGATAAAGAGTGACCCCTTCACCCTTATGCATCCTGATGGTCCTCAACTTCTCCTTCAAGAACATCTTGTTGTTCTCGGAAGGATTTTATAAAAGCGTAGAAATTTCATCCCACATTTCTTTGGTCGTATTCTTGGTCGCTAAGCGTGAGAATATATAATCCCAAATGCCATCAAGGATCAACTACTTCACCTTGGTCATCTCCTTATTGTAATTTTCTAGCTACTACAGTCTATTGGTACAACTACAACTCTCTTTGCATATGTCTTCAGACTATGCTCATCTAATAGGAAGGACATTTTAACATTCCAAATATAATAATTCGAGGCTCCATCTAGCCTATCCTCATCTTGAAGTCCCGCTGAGGCCATTTTTGCAAAACTCACAACTGGGAAAATAAACAAGAATCTCCTCCTTTTCCTGCTTGGTTTCTTACTTTGCTACTCATAGTCCTCCTATCATGCGTAGTTCTGCTAGCTTATTTTGCCACTTGCAACTGGAAATCAAGGATTTCCTCCAAAAAAATGAATTTGGAAACCCTCTGAGAGAAATCCCTCGATGTGTGTTATTTCTCTTCTACATGGCTTTGATCTTCTACTATAAACATTGTCGCAAACCAATTTCATCCATATATTCTCAACAAACTAATCAATCTGCTCACCAGAATTTCTTTTTGGCAACATCACTACCTGCTATAATTGCTATTGAGCTATTTGATCTCTTCCTACACCTGCAACTGGATATTGAACCCTCTACCTAGAAATTCAAACTACCTAGCTGGCCATTTGCACAGGTCTGGAATTTGTGCTGCAGAACTCTCTTTGAACTGACACAAATTTCCTCCTCGCTTCTAATCAACTAATTTGTCTTCAAATCTTCTTTGATACCATGTGAAATTTTCAAGTCTATTGTAGCGACTAAAAATTATTCTTCTAACTGGTTAATATTAAGTGCAGTTTATCTTCTACAACAAATAATGAATAAAATCACAATTTCAATTTTTACCATAAAAATGCTATAGAAAATAAAATAATGAAACTAAGAAATATAGAGCACACACAATAAAATTGACATAGTTATTTTTGGACAAAAGTCCCTAAGAAAACTCAATGTGGGAAAACCGGTGTAGTATATAAGGGTTTTATTATTATTATGCAACAATGAAAATCTGAATACAAATTTCGATGACCAAAACTGGTAATCCTAAACAAATAATCTGGCCAAAATTATTAGAGAGAATTTTCTCTCTATCAACAAGCAATCCAGGCACAACTTGCTTCAGAAATCGAACTCTCGAGAACCCTTGCATAGGCCCCTACACGCACAGCCTGGATCTGCGTTTAATCAATTCATTGTATGATAGTATTTTTCTAATTGATCTATGCCTATTTTCATGCAAATCATTTGAAGAAATGTGTTAAAGGTGTTTTTCTACAATTTATATAAAAGCTATTTGATAAAATACTTCAAAGACAAATCAAAAGTTGCATGATTGAGTGGTATATTTTAGTTAGTATGCTACAAATGGAATTAGAGAAATGACTCTTATTTTAGTTCATACATAATGTTTGACAAAATGTCGACAAGAAAAATACCACTTAATTGGTTATTTACAAATAATTTGAAAAAAGGTTTGCATGTAAAGTGTTTGACAAAATGTATGAGATAAAGATCATGTTTTTACAAATTTGATTAGGATAAATTTAGTAGGGATATGTGACAAAGTGATACATCAGATCTTATTATCAAACTAGCAAAATGAAAAAGAAAATTTTGGGTACCATCACCTCTATAAATCATTGAGGGAATTGAATATGTAACACTTCTCATAAATGCAATTATAATTCCTTAAAAAAACTATCAATAATTAATGTCAACCATATATATTAGATTAAATAGATTTGAATATTTCGAAAAAATGTAATTTTTTCATTAACAAAATCATAAATTAAAAAAAATATATATTAATTATTAATAAACTATCAATATTTGTAGCATATTAAGTTAATTTAAATATTTTGAAAAGCACAAACTTCCCATCAATATACTCATAATTCTTTATTCATATATATATATATATTGCACAAGATTGTTTTATATAGGGCTATATTAATATTACATAGGATGCGAGGTTATGTAGAGGACTGATGGTATTCATTAAAAAAAATATTAATGAAACTTGTAAAATATAATTAAAAGTTGAATTTTTGTTGAAAATAATTGTGTATGGTGTTTAAAGAATCTTATTGTAAAATTATGAGTATATTTAAGATTTCAAGGAACGATAAGAGTCAAACAATGTAAGGCAACATGGTTAGGTCAATAATGGTTTTAGTTTAAGTGGCGTAACATTAGTTCATCTCAACAGAAATATTTTCTATTTAATTAAATATTAGATGTTTGACTAAGATGCACCATTTATAGTTAGGATATAAGATTTAGATATGTAATAAAGTAATGTTTAATGCATACGAAGATGCTCGCTAGTCGAATTCATCTCCATAGATATATATTCTATTTAATTAAATATTAGATGTTTGACTAAGATGCACCATTTATAGTTAGGATATAAGAAATAGATATGTAATAAAATAATTTTAAATTTAAAGTTAAGTTGTTATTCACTTTGGTGTAAAATGGCCTATTAAACATCTATAAATGTAAATGACTTGCTTAGAGAATAATGATATATAAGAAGGTTAAATTAATTGCTAATACAAAATTCTTTTATTATATAAGAAGGGTGGTTTTTTTATATTAGATGTATTAATTACTGATTAATAATACAAAATTGTGTTATTGTGATTATTTTTCTTGAGTGTAGTTATCTATCTAAATTTTATTTAGACTTTCTTTATTTAATGATGTAGTTTTTTTTGTAATAGGATGTTAGAGAAGGGAAGAGTTTAGGTGTTTGAATTTGTGTCATGAGTTTTAAGTGTTTAAAAGACAAAGTTTCCACACTTGCACAATTTTAATAGTCTGAAAATCATGGCGAGATGTGGCAAGGAGTCTTGAGTTTTTAAAAGATAAAGTTTCAACACTCTTACAACTTTTGTAGTTTAAGAGTCACAAAGTCTATGTGAGTGTGAATACTTATGGATTATTTTTGTAAATTTTACACATCCAAACACATTTATACACCAACAATATTTTTTGTTATTTGACTTGGGTTTCTTAACAAAGAGTAGTTTCAATCTTTTTTTATTAGAATGTTTAACATGGATA
Source organism: Pinus taeda (assembly GCA_000404065.3). NCBI lineage: Eukaryota > Viridiplantae > Streptophyta > Pinopsida > Pinales > Pinaceae > Pinus > Pinus taeda. Next base: position 29,057 of record APFE031154482.1, read on the forward strand.
TGCCATTAGAAAAATATGTTGGCTTCAATTTCCACACTTAAAAAGTGAAAATCTAGATGCAGCTAATGAACAAAAACTTTTGGGGAATTTTAAAAAGGATTAAGAAATCACCAACAAATCTAAATAAATTATTGAAATTCACATGATAAGATGATAAAGTAAAAGCTATTATAGGTCTTATTCTGTTAGACCCATAATTGCATCATATAGATATGGGAAGATCACCTAAAGTAATTTAGGATAATATAAATAAGTTATTTGGAGCAAAATCAATGAATGGAAAGTTTTCTCTAAAGTTATTCAATTTCAGGTAAAGTTATTATGTTTAGCCATATAAAAAAACCAAGATATATACTCTTAGAGTTCTAGCAAAATACAAGGTTTTGGTAGTTGATGAGGGTTCCAATGCTATTCTATAACCAATATGTCATCTAAATAAAACAATGTTTTTTTTAACATTATTCTAAGCCAGCTTCCTTTTAGAATTGTATAAATATGATTTCTACTCTCTTACTTAAAGAAAATAAAATCATTAAAGGGTATACAAAATTTTATACTCAACTGAATATGACATTATGCTCAAGAAATAATCATAGTCTATTAGTTAAAGAAATTGGGGAGACAAATGTTACTATCACAAGAAAATTGGCCAGTTCACTTAGGACTATAGATTTTGAGCCAATGGAGTTCTCGAGGAAAATTCAAAGATAGACTAGATGTAGCTAATGCAAGCATTGTTGGAGCTCCACTGAATATTAGATAATGGTGATGATATTACTAAATAAGAGGCAATTTATGCATTTTAAGAATCTTACACTTTGAAGATAGGAAGAGATTTAGTATGCATGCAACCAACATGGATGGTTGTTCTAATAGTTAAATAATTTATGAACCTTGGGAGCTATACCTTGACAAGTTTCACGAAACAACTTGATGGAGCACTGTGGATATAGCTCAACATCGATAAATACCCATTTATTCAATATATTTGTAACTAAGGAGTTTGGGGAGGTGGAATTCGGGAGTGTAAGAATTCATCTCAAGAGCTACACTTTTATGTTGACTATAAGGTAAATTGATGGAGCTTTGCCTAGTCTAAATATTGTTTCAAAGAAGTGACACACCAAACAAGTTCTCTAATTTTCAAACTATGGAAATAAAATACTTAAGCAATCACAATATGCAATTACTTTGGAACTAAATGTGCTAGAATTAATAATGCAAATAATAGGAAACAAAAGGAAACATAGAGAATCTATCTCTCTAATGAATAATATGTCAATTCAACATGTGGACTACAATCTAGAATCTTAGTCTCTCCACAATTTAAAATATTTGGAGCAATATGATTAGAATGGTAGCCAATGTCAAACTTCCCTGAACATAAGCTGGCATCACTCTACTCTTCTTTATGATAGACTAGAGTCAATTCTTCTCTTCTTCCTTGCAAGTTGTTGGAACTCCTCTCATTTGAAATTTTAATAGATATATAATTTTCTCTTAGATGCTTCAATTTTATGGCAGCCCAACATTTTTCTAACTCTTCACCTCCTCTTAAGTTGCCTATATGGATTCCTAAAGATAGTTTCTAGTCAATTTTCTATTGGTTGTCCCAGTGTAGCTTTTAAGTATTTGTGTTTTAACATTTTTTTTGTAGCATTTTTAATAGTGCCCTCTTTATTTATTTCACTAACATAAGTAATTAAACAATATGAAATGCATATTAAAAGTAAATACTTGATGTTGATTGCATGAGCCCAAGGATGCTCCTACATCAAGATGCTTCTAAAAAATGTTGATTTTTTTATTACTTTTGTTATTTTTATGCTCAACAATATGTGTTTTCCTTTTGTCATTATGTTTTTTTTAGTACTATAGGCCTTAAGGGTTGGTGTTTAGACATAACACTTACATTTTTAATACAATAATTTTATAACTAAAAGTTATATTTATGTTTACTTTTGTGCAAAGCGGACTATCCCACAAATGGAAATGATTTTCTTAATAAAAAATAATCTATAAGATGATAAAATACTTTGTAATAAATATGTACCAATTATTCATTGATAATATCATATTGTGGTTTTTTTTAGTATCTTCCCTTTACCTCAGAGATGAAACTTAGGCCTATCTATGCTTTCCTCATTTTGTGATCTAGCTAATTTCAAAATACTTTGTCAATGTTTTTCTTATAATATAGTTTTTATATAAAATTTGAAATAGTGATTCCAACACATAGAAGATGCAATTTCATTAATCTATAACTATTATCTAGGGGTTTATAGATGCCTCAGAATCCACATAAGCTATCAGAATTATGAAATCAACAATGTATTGTGAAGAAGGAATTATTGTTTGTTGTATTCTGACCAAGATGGGGTGATTTTGTTAATTAGTAAAATACACCCTAAATAAATATATATGTGTCCACCCAAGCCCCAAGGGTTGTTCAATTGATCAAGTTCCTATCGCTAAATCACCTTGCTAGTGGGAGGTCAAGGGGTCAATTCTCCTCAATGCTCTTAGGGTCAGGATCTACTAATGAGCTAGACAAAAGTGATCTCTTTGGGTGGATCTTCCCCAATAATTTCCATGGATGTAGTGATCACCGATCTTTGATATCCATGAACCACACATAAAATATGTGTGTGTCCACTCAACAAATATATAATCAAATATCGCTCCCATAATTAGATTGTTCTATAAAATAATCAAGAGAATACACCTAAAATATAACCATGTTAAAATTGATTTGGCCCCAACCACATACAATTTTTTTACGTGATTTTGATGATTTAAATATTAATATATTATAGTTTCTTAAATCATATACTATTTTAAAATTCAAAATCATAATTAAAAAATAAAAATAAAAATAAATTACTATTTCAATATATATAAAATGCCAAAGGAAAAACAAAAAGCAAAAAACCAAACCATAAACCTCACTGAACATGTCAACTATATGAACAATCTAAAATATAAAAAATATATTAGGGCACTCCCAAATAATTTTTTATTGCTATTATAAATGCCTATGTTTATAATAACATTTAGATTTGCTCACATTAACTAGTTAGTTCATTTTAAAAGTAGTAAAAAGGTCATAAAAGACACCGGTTGATAGAGAATAATCCTTGAAACATGCAAGGAGGTATGACTTTATAGTAATTAATTGCATAACATAATAGTGTTTTTTGGGAAGGGTAATTTGGTAATGCATGAAATGTCATAAAAGACTCTAATAACTTTAAAGTAGTGATTATTGACTTTGATAATTAAAAAATTTATAAATTATAATTTGAAAGATTTATTTATTTATTAGTTATGGTTTCCAGCTCTATTAAATTTATTTTATAATGTATTCAACCATAATTAAACAACAATCCATTCATTTATAAATACAATTTCTTTAATGATCTTATAATATTATATACCTTTACTCTTGTCACTTTCCAAGTCAGAATACACCTAGGTACAGTCATATATTAATCATGCGAACTTTCATGGAAGCAACATAATAGTTAAGTCAACCAACCATTATTTGACATTTTCACCGCTCTAAATGCCACTGGAAACATTTAAGTACAATGATATATATATATATATATATAATTTCCATACTTTAAGCAATAACGCATTCTAAAAAAGTCATTTTACTTGTGGAATATTTTATATACATATATTAATTACGTTTTCAACCTTTCAAATATATTTATTATGCCTGAATAAATAATTTAATATTTCTTTTTAGAAAATATTTATAATAATAAAAATATGATTATTCTCCTTTAAGAAAAATATTATTATTCAGGAATGGAATAAAAAATTGAAGCCAAAGAAGTCTACAGAAGATCCTCCTCCACATGAAATCACAGAGATTCTTATTATTAAATATTAATCAATGACTCTGAATAATTTTCTATATGTTAAAATTCATGGTCTTATATTAAACCCAACGTTTAAAATATCAATAAAGAGATTTCCGTGTGATTGCTCGCATCCAAATCAAAACGGGTTTTGATTCTCTTCATATTTATAAATATTAAATTAAAATAATGAGAAGAGATTTATCCACACATCAAATCAAAACGGGATTTTATTCTCTTCATATTTATAATTTAAATTAAATAAATAGAAGAGATTTATACACGGATAATACTTAAAAATATGTGTTTTTTTTTTAAAGTTACAGGTTCAAAATTACAGGGTAGAATATGTATGCTTTCATAAATTTAGTTGTCAAATTTTTGGGTGGAGGTGGGTTTCTTGTTTTACAAACAAAAAGGTCTTACATATCAATGTGGTATTTTGGGTGGAGGTGAGTCTCTTGTCCCACAAACAAAGAGGTCTCATACACCAATATAGTAGTCTTGTTTGTTAGTGACATTAAAATTGAATAATAATAAGAAGAAGAATACTAAAATAAATGTTTTAAATGGAGTTGTCTATAATGCGACTTTTTGGAGATTCCGGTGACGGAATCCGGCGAAAGAAATGAGGTTAAATCTTGATTTTTAGCAGTTAAAATGGTTTTTTAACTGCATATTTGGATTCAGCGCCTTGAAAAACCCCTGGGAGCCATTGATTGTGCAGAAACTAGCTATCAAACTTGGGATTCCAATGAATTGCGGCCGGATTTTGGCCGGAAAAATCTGCCGGAAAGGCTTTCAAAAAGTCGCTTTATAGACTACTGCGTTTTAAATTAGTATGATTAGCAAATTACATTAATTAATTAATTGAAATTATATTAAAATAAATAGAAATTGATTATTGATTTTCTTAAAGCAAGATAATTTTTTTTGGAGTTGGAATTTGATGATTTTTTTTGAGAGACTGTGTATTTTTATTATTTAAAATTGTTTTTGAATACACAATATACAACATGGATTTACCATTCCATGAAATCCTGATGGGGCCAGCCCACGTGATCCCGTCGTCAATGCATTCCACTTGATAGGTGTACAAGCAAATAATAATGTTTAACAGAGATTTTTTTTTAATATATGCAAATTGTTTAACCGCATTGAATTAAATGAGAGTTATGGTGATTAGTACAATGGTTTTTTGTTTGATGGACATCTGTCCCTCCTTGGGATTCCACGAGCCCGCCTTGGTATAGGGTTTCACCACCTTCGCGCTCATTCGGTTCATTCGTTATTCTCTCGGTCGTTTGTGCTGTGAGCTCTCGGCGGCCTCTCGCAGCTTCACTATGGATTTCGTTTTTGTTTATGGTTTGTCCGCCTGGTTTTCTGAGCTGTGTGCTCTTGGTGGTCTTCGCGGCTTCAATGTGGTTTCCTTTTGTTTGTTCGTGGTTTTATTGTCCTGGTTCTTCGAGCTGTATGCTCTCGGCGGTCTTCACAGCTTCAATGTGAGTTTCGTTTTTGCGGTCTTGCTTTACTAGTTCGGGACTCGACCTGGAAGTTTTTCCATTCATCCGGCAAGATTATGAAACCCTGGTAAGGTTTGCTCCCTTCGTGGTCTCCTTCTCGAATGTCGACTATTATGGTATGTTTGGTAACCAACTTGGTATGTCTCCGTCTCTGTGCGTCCTTGTCTCGGTTCGTTGTCTGTGCTTTCCACGAGTCTTACAGTCGGTTGTTGGTTGCGTTGTTCCTGGTAATGTTTCTCCAGCTCCGAGTTCAATTCCTCCACGAGCCCAACAGAACTGTGGTGGCGAATTTCTTCGGTTCCTCCGCCAATTTATCTGGGTAAGTCCGCCTGTTCTATGCTGGATACATATGCTCCTTTTTTCTCAGTTGTCTAACATCTTCAGCTCCTCGTGAGCAGGGGAAAAACCTGGAGGAGTGGTTACAGTTATGGCTTGCCTCCATCAAGTAAGCTAACCAGACATGTATTAATTGTTCTCTTCAACTTTCGATTCCCCTGTGTTCCATTTCATAAGAACTCATTTTGTTTGTCGTTTCTCTTTGCAGGTAGAGCCACCCGAGGGTTTCGACGCATGGAAACTCAGTTGTTCCAATTGACCACGGGTAGTGTCGTTCTGTTCATTAGTTGTTTTCGCTTGGCTTTAGTGTTACAACTGTAGGGTCGATATATCTTTGGTCTTTGAGTCGTTGTCTGTAATTGATTCTTCTGTAGTTTGTCACTGTCGTTGGGTTATGGTAATGAGTTGAGGACTATGGGGTTTGGCTTTCGCTTGTTATAAGTATGAGTCATATGTTTATGAAGTGGGTTCGTTCCTTTGTTTCGAACAGAATGTAAATGAGCAAAGAATCAGATGACTGTATTTATGTTTCTATGAATTCAACTCTGGAACTGATTGGACTATATTTATAAATTCGCATACCTAGTGTTTACAGAATTTGTTTGCTTATCTGGACTTGTAATTTCCGACTTCGTATCGTTTGTTCACATAAATGATTTTATGTCTCACTGTTTGGTTTAGTCCGCTTGGAATCTGGGCACTGATGCTTCTCCTCTGGTTTTGGTTATCTCCCCTTTCGTTTTATAACCTGTAGTGGTATAATAATAGTCTCCACGAAAGTAATTTTACACAAACTATTATACATAGTGTTTGGGACGTTGTAGGGATGAATGTGCACAGAAAAATATATTTCTCTCCTTTTTATTTCTTTGTCATTCGAACCCCCTTACATTGTGATTTGTCCCTCTTTTTAATAGCAATGTTCTCAAACTATCACTAACTATTGTTAGTTATGTTCAATTGGTTACATCAGTTATTCCTCATACGGAACTTTTCATGGTTGTCTAGCATATTTTCTTTTCATGTTTTTGCAACAGTAAATTAACTGTCTGGAAACAATAACACTAACTAAGTCCTATTGTTCCTAATTACAATTTACTAAATTAACTTAGGCAACTTAATAAAAGAAGAATAAAATAGAAAAAAAAAGTACGCTATCTATTCAGTGAATTAACTCCTTCGTCCCCTTCAGAGATCATATCGCCTTCACTTTCATCAAATCCCCACCCAATTTTGGATAAAATCTACATGAAAATATTGTAGTCAAATGTAAAAAAACATGTAATAGCCAAACTATGCTATTTTTTTTAAATAAAATTTTATTGCATGCATTCTACACACTGAATGTGTGACTCTATCTATGTTCAATTTGGAGTTGACATGTGTCCCTTTTAAAATCAAAATAAAATATTATCTAAATAAAAGAAAAACAATGTTTGCTATAATAAAAAAACAAAAATGAATAAACATGGTAAAAATATTTTACTCTCATAGCCACAAATAAAAGATTTTGATATCCATGTGAAGTAATTGAAGGTAATTTTTTTTATTATATATTTTTCACTTTTGATTGTGAGCAAAATGTATAATTCTTATACTTTTTAAAATACTTCAAATAACTTAAATAAATGGTTTGAATATCTATATGAACAAATTTGTTTCAATATAGGTTTCATATATATGTTTATAAGGACAGGAAAAAAAAATGTTAATGTTAATTATAATAAAACATTTCAATGTTTAAAAAAAATAATTGAAACTAAACAAATTCAATTATTTTCTAATTAAAATAAGAAGAGAAAGATGTATAATTGGTTCAATCCTTAATATAAAATTAATATGTAGCATTTATTTTCTAATAAAAATAAGAAGAGAAAGATGTATAATTGGTTCAATCCTTAATATAAAATCAATATGTAGCATTTAGAAAATATTACTAATTAAGCAAAATATTCCAATATCAACTCTATATATGATTAAACAAAAAAAACTAGGTATATATTATATAAAATAATTGAAAAAATTAAAATATTATGTTTAAATTTTTTAAAGTATTTTCACTATTCTACATTTTCATTTGAGGTATATTTTTTTTGTCAATTTTGTATGAAATTTTGTTGGAATTGCAATCTAATTGGCCAAGGAGATTTTCAAGGCATTGAATCTATTTATGCATTGAAAAATACAATTTAAATAATGAAAAATGATATCTATATAAATAGATAGATAAAGAGATCCATTTTAACCATGGATTTATCATACCTTAAAGGAGACCAAATCTCTTAAATTGCAAATTTCTTTTCAAGTTTTGCATTCTAAAAAAAGTTTATACCTCAAAATATTTTCTCTGTGCTCTTGCTAAATGTACTACTAAGATAAAACTATACACATATAATTCCATTAAAAAATAATTAAAAATTAAATTATTTTTAAAATTAATATTACATTATCAACTATTCACTTTTTTTTTTTTTTAATTCATTGCAAATAAATATAGAAATAATAAAATCGATTTCTTCTCTTTGTTGATTTTAGAAAATAAAATTAAAATGGTGTTTAGAATTAAAATCGATTTCTTCTCTTTGTTGATTTTAGAAAAAACTTTTTAAATGGTGTTTAGAATTAAATTCTCGAACAAGTTAGTTTTGTAATATTTTTAATATGGTGTTTAGAATTAATTTTTTTAACCAAGTGAAACCGTTCTTTTTGAATGGAAAGTTGTTATGATAAGATTATATAAAAATGATTTTATTTTTTAAGTTTTAAAAAGTTGATGATCTTTGTGTGAATAAGTTACTTGTAATATAGGAGCTAAGCCAGATTCTTCTAGTATTTTTTTCTTTTTTTTTTTTGTTTTTATTGGTAAGTTAGAAATATGTTAGCTTTAAGGTTAGTTTAATTGGTAAAGTCTTTGTTGTTAAAGAACTTTTGCTATTGAGAGGTTACAAGTTCAATATCCCTTCACATAGATCTCTGGGTATGTGAACCACATAGAAAAAAAAGTTAGAGACATGTTTAGAAAAAATAGAGGCATGTTTAGAAAATAAAGATTGTTCTTATGGCTAGGTGTATGTGAACCACATAGAAAAAAAAAGTTAGAGACATGTTTAGAAAAAAAGGAGGCATGTTTAGAAAATAAAGATTGTTCTTATGGCTAGGTGTCATCTCTGAGTCTGTGAACCACACAGAAAAACCAATAGAAAAAAATAGTTAGAGACATGTTCAGAAAAAATAGAGGCATGTTTAGAAAATAAAGATTGTTCTTATGGCTAGGTGTCATCTCTAGGTTTGTGAACCACATAGAAAATAGAGGTGTGTTTAGAAAATAAAGATTGTTTGTATGGCTAGGTGTCTCTTTGATTTTCTTAAAGGTCGGATCACACTCTCAATGATCAAACGCTCTTTGATTTAGAAAAGAAATTAAGAATTCTCAATTATTTTTGTAGTTGAATGGGAATGTAATCAATGTTATCGTAATTAAGTAAAAAAAAATAGGCTTACAGTAATTTTTCTGTAGGACAATAACAACCTTGAGGAAGTTACATAAAGTAATCAGAATTGCACTCACACACAAAATTATTTGTCTATTACACATCTGAAATCAAAATACATCATAGATATATGGCACATATTAGATCCAATAAATTCTAAGATAGGAGAATCTCTCAACAGACTCCAACAACCAACAAACCAAATCTACCAATATACTATTGTAAGTGTTATTTCTAATCCCCTCCCTTAATGCTTACATTACAAAGATTAATATAAGAACTACAAATTACATATAAGTCATATATGTTTAATATGGTCTTCACTAGCACTTCTACACACTCTGAAATCTCATGGACTGTGTTCTTTGTCCACCACAATCTTTGAGATTCCCACTTGACTCATGGTACAATTGTCTTCGACCCTCGTTTATGTACTAGTAATAATTAGCAATATTGACACACTTCATTCTGCCAAATTACATAGCTCACTGTAATTGTTAGAAAAAAGTAGCCAAGTAAATGAACCATTCTATGGACATGCTTTCATATGTCAGATGTCATAGCTCGCTATATTTGGGAGTTATCTAGGATAGCTATCTAGGTACTGAATGTGTTCAAAATTTAATCATACAACTTGACCTCTCAATCATACATATACTAACTTACAATTAACATATGCAAAATATGACATAATTAAAATAACTATGTTCTAGAAAATTTTGAGAGGCTCGACAGTAAATTCATAATTATAGTCAAGATATATTGACTCTTCAAAGACAACATTTGATATATCTTCAGAAATGGCTATGTTAGCTGACTCTTTGAGTTTTCCATTCAAAAGATTTTTAGCAAAGATTTGAAATGTTGTATGCACATGTCATCGATAGTATAAGCATTCAATTAAATTGTTGCTTTTAGTTTTCCTTCCTCTAGAAAATAGGGCCATTCCAGCTTGCAAAATGAATTCTGAGTCTCCTTCTTTCATCCTTTTTATTCTGCTAATAGAGCTACTATCACTTCATATAAGGTTCTTGTGGACAATTGACTTAATGTAAAAATATCATTATCATAATTTCATAACAAAGTATTTAATAATATAGATTTTGCATCTTCTTCATCTATTTTGCTACCAATTTTTGCCAATTGATTCATAATAGACTTGAGTTCATTAATGTGAGTAGAAAATGATATCTCTTCCTATATTTTGTTTAAAAAGTTTTAATTTTTAGGAGAACTTTGTATTTACCACATTTTCCCCAAATGCCTTACTTAAATGTTCCCATATTTTTGGGGACAATTTCTTCAAATCAATGAGATGAAGTTGGAAATCTGAGAGAGATAATCCAATTATAGACTTAGATCTCTCCTCTATTTTCTCCCAAATAATTAATTGGGTCAGATCAACAGGTTTTGTTTTGGTACCATTTACTATTCCCCATAAATTTTATTCATCATATGTAGCTGAATTTTAATTTACTAGGTCTAAAAACTATATCCTCTCAAATTTTACCATGCCAAATATTCCATTTTAAAAGAGGCCAGAGAAAAAACTATTACCTCATGTATTAGTGATCTGCAATGACTTTATGCTTTCTCTCTTACACAAAGACCAAAAATATAATCCTTCGGGCCTATCAATGCAATTGCCTCTTCATAACACATTAGTCATGAACACTTTCAGGTTGCACTCATTGATCAACCCAATTGATGTTATATTCTAATTTGTCGAGACATTAGTTGTGTCTCTTTTATGTCTTGTTTCTCGTTGCATTGCATCATTTGTAGATAATCTTCCTTTCATTTCCTCAAGTTCCAGCTATAACAAGATGTGTGGGAAATATGACAGATGTATAAATAGAAATATCATTCACAATTGTTTGAATCACAAACCAAACCTGCGCATGGATCTGATTTACTTCTTAATATCTGAGTTACAAAAAATATTAATGTGTTTTCCAATCCATCCCAGGTAATGCTGTTTCGAATGACAACTCCCTTCACTCCATGTAGCTCCTTCTCATTGTCCATAAAATCTTGACGTTCTTCTCACCGCAACAATAGGACACCTTGTTGAACCATTACCTCAATGATCCTGCACTCAGACTCACGCCCTCAAATCTTACATGCAGTCTCCACACCAAATAATGCCAGCAATATCATCCTCTCTTCCTTGTTGGCTTCATGCTACATCCCCACAACTACATGCCAATGAAAAAATAAAGAAACTGATCCCAACAATGGCGCTATCACTCAGCTCACCATCTCCAATACTGATTCTCTCTCAAACAATGACTCTAGAAAAACACATAGGAACTATGAGTTCATCTTCCAACCCCTTTCATGAGAGAGGTGCTGAACCCACTCTAATACTAAAAAATAATCAAAATTATGCTCATATACAAAATTATTTGCCTATTACACATCTGAAAGAAAAATATATCATAGATATATTATGCATATAAGATCCAACCAATTCTAAGATAGGAAAATATTGTTGAGAAAATCTCTCAATAGAGTCCCACAATCAACAAACCAAATATGCCAATATTCTATTGCAAGCATTATTTTTAAGTGTCACTTCTTACAAATATCTCAAAGCCTATCTTCATCAAAAAATTAATTGGAACTATAGCATTAAGAAAAAGATGAACGACATGTAGAAAACCTATTTTGAAATTTTAATTATCAAAAAATATAAACTCCTCTTTAAGAATTTTGCTGCTTATGTTATCTATATGGACATGAAGTTCGGGTTTACAACACCTTTATCGAATCATAAAGTATCAACCTTCTTCACAAAGTTAATTGAAACAATAACATATGAAATTGTGAATGGGGTTGGAAAGAGAATTTTGAACTTTTGCATGTGAGGAGGCATGTTTAGAAAATAAAGAGTGTTCTTATGGCTAGGTATCTCTTTGATTTAGAAAAGAAATTAAGAATTATCAATGATTTTTGTTGTGGAATGGGTATGTAAACAATGACAAAATAATGTTATCATAAATAAGTCCAAAAAAATAGGCTTACTCTAATTTTTGTGTAGGACAATAACAACCTTGAGGAAGTTACTTCATAGAAATATTTCAAAGTTTACCTTCATCACAAAATTAATTGGAACTATAACATTAAGAAAAAGATGAATGAAATGTCGAAAGCCTATTTTGAATTTTTAGCTGTCAAAAAATATACAGTCCTCTTTAAAAATCTTGTTTCCCATATTATCTATATGAACATGAAGTTTGGTTTACAACATCTTTATTGAATCATGTAGTATCAACCTTCATCACAAAGTTAATTGACATAATAACATTATGAAATTGTGAATGGAGAGCTGAAAGCCCATTTTGAACTTTTGGTTGTGAGAAAAAAGAAACTTGTTTTTGCAAATTTTGTTGCTTACTTTATTATATATGGAATTTGAGTTTATAGTTACAATATCTTGATAGAATGATGGAGTAAAATCCAATAATTCTACTAGTATTTTATAATATATAATAATAATAATAATAATAAACTGCACCCTATCTTATCCTTATCATAGATGTTGATTTTCCCTTCATTTCAAGAATATGCCTATGACTAGGTATCTAATATACAAACACAAGACAACTTACATGCAAGACAATATGTTCCCTAAGATTATTTGAAATTGTGGTTAAAGTCACATGTGTCTTAAAAGGAGATGACATAAAGATACTAAGTCTTGGCTAAATTATTGTAGAATAGAGAAAGTGATCACTTTGTAAAATATTAATATCAATCAAAATAAAATCACATATAAATTTAAAAGAGAAATTTCCGTACAAAAAATAAAGGAAAAGAGTGAAGTACATATTTTTGTTATAATTAGTTTATTAAAGAAAATAAACAATAATAATATAAAAGCAATCTCTCACAAGAGTCATGGTGAGATATGGTTTTCCTAAAATACCATTAGTTCAAACAATATTCACTTTTTGTAATACTAAGAATAATAAAATAAAAACAAACTCTCATGACTTTCATAGTGAAATAGAGTTTTTGACCATTCTTAAAATATTGTGTTCAAAATTTTTGTCTTTTTTGAAATACTAAAATTAATAAAATAAAAACAAATTTGTCAGGTTTGAAATACTAAAATTAATAAAATAAAAACAAAAATTTTCATTTTTGAAATTCAAAATCAATAAAATGAAAACAAATTTGTCAGCGTTTGAAATACTAAAATATAATAAAATAAAAACAAAAAATTTTCATTGGAAAATTCTAAATTAATAAATAAAAACAAACTCTCACCAAAAATATCTTTTGGAAAACTATGGGTTCAAAGAATTTTCCATTTTTGTACTTAATAATAAAAGTTCTTTATCTTGAAATATTATGTGTATATTATCTTAATTTCAATTTTAAAATAATTTCATCAAATATTTTACATATATTATTTAAAATATTAATTTCCAAATAATTATACAACATTGATCTTCCACACATTTAACCTCATCAAAACTATGAGTATTTAGGAAAGCATTTCTCTTTATTCATTTCATTTTAAGCTCTCTCTTTCTTCCATTTTTCCTTTAGATATTTTTAATTATTATTGTTATAAACATTTTATATAAACTTTTAATATGCAAAGGAAAGTTACAAATTTCATTTCTACAAATGCAAAAGAATATTAATGAAAACTAAAAAAATGTGTTTTTGTTTAAGTGAAAACATCTCCTATTATATAAAGAAGATGGAAAGTGTAATTGTTTCTTGTTTTCTAAAATTTGATGACATAATTTATGTTTTATTTTTTAAATTTGATGATATATTTATTTTTTACCTTCTAAATTGATGATATTAATTCTTTATTGAGATTGTTATTTTTCATTGTTTAAGGTACATTTTTGAATAGATAAACATATTCTAAACCTTGAAACACTTGTAGAAAAATTGAGTCTCTACAAATTAATTACTTTCAAATATGTCATTTCAAATCATTTTATCAAAATTTCACAGCAAAAACTATAATATTATATATACTTAAATAATAAAAATAAATATAAAATATATGAAATTACATTTATAATAACTAATCCAAAAATTCTACTTAAATTAATAATTAGGAAATCAACTTATATATTCTTCATAGATTCCAATCATTCATAAAGACTTCAACCACTCGTTAATATATGGTTAATATATGATATATATGATTATACAAATTCTTATAAATTATTTAACACCATATGAAATTGAATCCCAACTACACTTATATTCTCATTGATCATAAATCTTATTGGTTGTGGTCTTGTGAGATTTAAAAAAAGCCAGGTAACTTCATACTCATGTTAATAAGAAGCACCCAAAGTAGATCCATACAAGTAAATCTCTCTAAATAAGATAGCACACATAAGTGTGATGTTATATTAAGAAAAACTCTTCAATGAATCTATGGGACAACTAAAAAGCAACATCATTATGCCAATCCAAAGTTCCATGGAGCAATACAAAATTCCATGGTCCAAGATAACAACACCTAATAAAAATTCCATGGTCCAATGTAACAACACCTAATAAGAATACAGAGAATGTTTTTTCTCTTCAATGAATCCATGAGACAACTAAAAAGCAACATTAAAGTTCCATGGTCCAAAATAACACCACCTAATAAGAATAAGGAGAATGTTTTTTCTCTTCAATGAATCCATGAGACAACTAAAAAGCAATAGCCAAATACAAAGTTCCATGGTCCAAGATAAGAGTATAGTTACTAATAAGAATAAGGAGAATGTTATTTGTTTTTAGAAGATGGATAGTGTTAATCTAAAACCTTGACCAACACATTAACATAAACACCAAAACAAATACACAAAAGCTTTAGGAAAGGAAGCAATATTCTTGTTTATGGAGGTAAGACCCACTGAAAGTGAAGAGAACATGTAAGTATATTCTTTTTCTTTCTTTCTCCAAATCCATTTTAATTTTCCAGTTCACATTTGATATATGCTTGCTTTTAAGTGGTTTAGATAAGCATTGTGGAATTTTATAAGTTGCGTAATATAGCCAACCATTATGGGTGAATATTATTAGAAAATAGAGTTTGTTTATAAAGTTTAGGTGGAAAAACAAATTAGTAAAGGTGGGAGGAAAAAACAAAGGGTTGACTAAGGTGGAGAAGATGAAAAATCAAAATCACAAAAACCACATATTTAAAATATTATTAAATAACTTTATCCCCATGAATTTCACGACAAAAGGCAGAGGAAGCGCGTTATCGTGATTAAATGGGAGTGAGTAATCCTAATCCTAAATACGTTGAACAACCTTATCGAGGGAAAAAAAAAACATGAGAGTATGTCGTAGCAGTGGAGGGCGGGTCTTGGTATGGGAGGGACCGGTCCAGTCCCATCGAACGTCTGCTTGCCAATATTCAACATTAGACTTGACTTTTGCTTGGACGGGAGATAGTTATCCGCTGGGGACCCAAAGTGGGAATTCATAAAATTCCATCCCGGTTGCAATCATAGGGTCCAGTTCCAGC
Organism: Pinus taeda; assembly: GCA_000404065.3. Taxonomy (NCBI): domain Eukaryota; kingdom Viridiplantae; phylum Streptophyta; class Pinopsida; order Pinales; family Pinaceae; genus Pinus; species Pinus taeda. The sequence goes on from APFE031154482.1 coordinate 44,784, forward strand.
ATTTGGCTCCTCAGCTTAAAATATCTTGCAGTGCAGTGGAACCGACATGTAGCAGTTGGAATCAGATGGAAGGCACTTCTAGCCACGAAAACTTTGCCGGCGTTCTGATACGCACACGGAAAAGGATTCTTCTTTGTTCGCTCTGTTTTGTGGTATGGACTTGAAATTTATTTTGCTTCTTTGCATTTGAAGCGGCTCTGGTAGTGGATGCTTTGACGGCATAGCCGGGATCTCAAGATTGTTCAGGTAATTTTGCCAAAAGAAATCTGTTGTTTTTCAGGGTTTTTAACGAAAAAAGGATGAATTTAAGCCTGAGAAATCTCTTTGTCACCTGGATATGTAAAGATTTAAGTGTTTGTTGTTGAAATTTTAGGCTTTCCATATTTGACTTCGAAAACTCGTTTTTTATTCGGCATAGGCTGCAATTGAGTTATAATATTAAATATTGTGTTCAATAGTTGTTTCTTGCTTTACAGAGAGCCGAACTAGGCCCTGATTTGGCTCAATTTAGGTCTATTGACTTTCGGCTGAGTTTTTCCTTTTTCAATGCGAGCTCTGTGATCTTTGTAGATGCTTTCGAGGAATTTCCGGCATGGATTTGCTCCGTTTCATGTGTTTAGGTTTAAAGAATATACTTTCCGAGCCTGTACAAATCCGTAGTCATCGGCATGCTTTATGTAAAACGGTACTGGATTTACTGGACGCCGACTTTTTTAGAATACCGCTAGTTTGACCGTAAATCTGCGTTCACAGGGTTCGCATCATTGTTTTGCTGTCCATTTCCTCTCGTTCACAGCTACTGCGAATACCCGTGATTTGCTTCCCTGAATGCCTACAATTTCTGTGAAACGGATGTATTACGCCACGCCGATTCCATATAGTCAAATTTTCGAACAAATGTTATGCCACGCTGATTCCATCTCGTCAATTGCTCAACAGAGTAGTTTTAATTTAGCCTTTTCCTCTTTTAAATTTGACAAGGTTTATCGGCAAAATAATCGGAATATAGCTTCTCTGTTGTTATAAGATAAATCTTCTTTTACAGTGTTTTGCGGTCTCCAGGTCGTTCCTGCCACGGCCTCTTGCCTGAGCTAGTCTTTTTGAGGTTTAAACAGTTCATCCGTTATTTATGGCACGCCTGATGATCTTTTGTGAATTCTTTTGCTTGCAGGTAGTCCTTTTACGACATTTCTCTGCTCAGGCATAGTCGAAATCCGTTTTACAAACTCTGATGCACTCAGAGAGATGAAAAGATCAGGGGTCCTTGTGATCTTAATTATGGTTACCTTTCATTTTAGCGTCTCCGAGGGTTCTGAATCATGTAATCGTACATGTCATTCAAGAACTGTGCCTTACCCGTTTGGTTTCGGGCATGGTTGCCAAAACATGCTTCAATGCTCGAGCGACGGCAATATCACATTATACGGATACAAAGTAGCAAATGTTACCACTGATGGAGTCCTCCTTCACGATGAAGGGCAGTGCAATCAGAGTTTACTGGCAGTTGATGTCTTCGGGGATAAATACGCTCTCACTTCACGGAATATTGTGCTGGTCAAAAACTGTAGCAAGGCAGATTTCAGTTGCGCCCTCAATGTTACGAAAATAGGAGATACATATGCATCTCATGGTTGCAATTTCTCTAATTCTACTTGTCTGTCCCCAAGCGGAGACTTCATACCCTGGAACATCAAGAAAACCGGCTGTAACATGGTCCTAACAGGTATCGTAGTTGATTCGATTGCCGGTTTGGAACTAAAATTAGATTTGGGAAAGTTTCAGCTTGGATGGTGGATTGAAGGTGATTGTTCAAACAAGTGCTCAACAAACGGGAATTGCACACAGTTCGTTTCTCCAAACACAGGCAATCCAGTGCATAAATGCTCCTGTAATGACGGCTTTGTTGGAGATGGATATTTACAGGGCGATGGATGTCGCAAAGGTATATTTGAAAAAAAATCCGCCTCTCGAACATTACTTCAATAGAATGTCCTTGTAAATTTAGCTAACTTCATCTGTGAATGGCGGATATTAATTGTTGATGTCCTTGTACATTTAACAATCTTTAAGGATGTTAATTGTCGATGTCCTTGTAAATTTAATGATCTTTAATTGTAGAATTCTGAATTGCTGATATTAATTTTTCAGAGAAGTGTAATCCTTTGACTGAACATTGTGGCGGGGCGACTGGAGTGGCTGTTCTCGTCGGAGGTAAGAAAAATATCCATTACAGAGCTTCGATCTTAATTATATTTGTTAGCCTCTTGGATGCAAGTCTCATTTTTTTTACCGTTCCACGGAGCTAGGGTTAATTGCAGGGGCGACATTGGTAGTGGTGATAGTCCTGCTATACTGCTTCTTCAAGAAGAAGGCTCTCGCAAACCAGAGGAGGAGGACCCGAAAGAAACTCCTCTCGGCCAACGGTGGATCCTTCAGAATCCCAATTTTCACATACAAGGAGCTGGAGAAGGCCACAAAGGGCTTCTCCGAAGAAGAAAGATTGGGAAATGGCGCGTTTGGAACGGTCTATGCCGGGAAACTCAAAGGCGACTGTCCCGTGGCCGTCAAAAAGATCAGACATATCGATACCCATGGAATCGAACAGATGATGAACGAAATAAAGCTTCTGTCATCTGTGGAACATCCAAACCTGGTGCGTCTGATGGGCTGCTGCCTTGAGAATGGAGAGCCCATACTCGTCTACGAGTACATGCCCAACGGAACTCTTGCTCAGCACCTACAGCGCGAGAGGGGCGAGGGGCTATCCTGGGCGCAGAGAATCAGGCTGGCATCCGAGACCGCGGACGCCCTGGCTTACCTTCACTCGGCTATAAACCCGCCAATTTATCATAGGGATGTAAAATCCAGCAACATTTTACTGGACTACAGCTTCAATTCAAAGGTAGCGGATTTCGGGCTCTCAAGGATTGTTTTAACAGAATTATCGCACATATCCACGGTCCCGCAGGGAACCCCGGGTTACCTGGACCCCCAATACCACCAGAACTTCCACCTCTCCGACAAGAGTGACGTCTACAGCTTCGGCGTGGTTCTGGTAGAGATCATAACGGCGATGAAAGTCGTAGATTTCTCCCGCAGCAAGAGTGAAATCAACCTCGCGTCTCTGGCAATTGCCAGAATCGGCAGCGGCTGCGTCGACGAGATTATCGACCCATTTCTGGAACCCGAAAAAGACTCTTGGGTTCGTGCCACGGTGCACAGGGTGGCCGAGCTTGCCTTCCGATGTCTGGCATTTGACAGAGACGCTAGGCCGAGCATGCTGGAGGTTACCGAAGAACTGGAATTTATCAAAGACACCATACAAACCAGAAACCCCAACATCCGGAACGATGCTATTTTAACCGATGATGATTACGGCAACATATCGAAGCGTCAGTCGACCGACAGCGCCAAGCAGTCGATAAGGAAAAGCTCTTCCAGCAGCAGAAGGATTACCATTCAGCCGCCCGTAATCACCGAGCTAAAGACCGCTGCAATTCTCCAGAACACGGAAACTGCTTCGCCAGTGTCTGTACAGGACCCCTGGCTCAGCGGCCAGAGCTCTCCGTCCACTAGTTGTCTGTTGGAGAACGTTATCGAATGACCCTGTATTTTCACGTTAAATGATGTACAAATTTGGGATCCAGTACTTTTTTCCCCAATGGCTGTTGCATCCAAGAAAAGTAAAGATGCTTGCGGTAAACTAAATATTCCAAATATAACTAAGAAAAATGGACCCTGTGGTACTCGATGTGACGATAGATATTGATATTTACTGACCTAACCTGAAAGGAATCGATCCTGGGCAGCGCCCGAATATCATTGTGGAATAAGTTTTTCCGTGTTATGTGATATTACAGGACAAGTCAGGTCTTTGAATTGTAGTTTGGAAGTAATCGAAGCATTATGATAGCTATTAAAATACAAATACCGTCTTGGAATTTGGATGCACCACCACAAACGTGCATCAATGTGTGGGTCAAAAAGTCTGCGATGCTGTCTCAAGAACTGAAAAATGTTTCAGTACGAAACTAGTCTTATGCTGCCATACTTTCAGGTACTATTTATCCCACATCTCTAGCTCCCTTTTTGCCGGGGGAAAATTTTCTGTCAGCTCATCCCTATGCTTTTTCTCTCGGTTATTTAATATACTCAAATTTAAAAGGAGCTGCGGGTGGTATTTATTCTATATAATAACTGACCCTTAAAAAATTCTAAACGAACAACCTGAGTTAATGGAAAACAATGCAGAACTGGCTTCCACATTGATGAATTAATGAGCAACTGAAAGAACTTTAGTATAAACAACATACTGGTTGCGGCAGACCTGACCCACGAGTTGTTCAAGTTTTCACCCTCCTCCAAACTTTTCATTTAAGCAAGACCTGTTATGGTTAAATGTTCCTTCAAGTTGTTCAATTCTTGACTTGGGAGGAATTGTTGCAGTTCTTTGTTTGTTTGTTTGAGATGTTCGAGTTTGGAGTGAATAGAGTTGTGACATTTACTTGTTTCTTTTCATTGGTTGAGTTTTACATTATTAAAATTGAGTTGTTCGGGTATTTCACTTTTCTTTATTAAAAGAAGATGTAAGTAACAAGTTCTATTACTAATTAAGTTCTATTACTAATTCATGGTAATTGATTTGTAAGAGTTTTACTAGTGTTTAAATTTTTGGAATTATCATCAATACGCCTGTAATGTAGGAAGATACAAGCAATGTGAAAGCAAGTCCCACTACCAACTCCGGCCTTTGGAGTTTTGGTGTTTGGAATTCCAATCTATGAAAGCGGCATCCATACAAAGTTACTTGCATAGGAAAATACAAACAATATGAAAGCAAGTCCCATCACCAACTTCGACCTCTGGAGTTTTGATATTTAGAATTCAAATCTCTAAAAACATCACCCATAAACTAATAGAAAAGGAAAATATAAACCATATAAAAATCACTTGCTAATACAAATGTATAAGAAAATACAAACAATAAGTCGCATCACCAACATTGCCTTTGGAGTTTAGAACCAATTTACAAAAGTCCCACAGTTGTTCTAACTTTCCATTTAAGAAAACAGGTGTTCTAACTTTCCATTTAAGCAAGCTTTGTTATGGTTACCATTTCCTTTTATTTATGGAGTTTTCAAATAAAATATAGAAAAAAAAAAAAGATATTACCTCGTTTTTCGTTTAAGAAATATTTATTATGGTTAACTGTTTCTTTGAGTGGTTCAAGTTTTTCATCTACAGAGTTGTTATTATTTCTTTAATGTGTCCACCTTTCAGATTATTAAAAATTAAAAACGCAGTTAGACATTGATCCAAATTAAAAATAGAAACAGAAGCATGACTAAAATTAATTTGACCTAAGTTAAATTAGTTTCGGTGTGTCGCAATGCCATGTGCACCATGAGTTATCGACGGGGCCGCTTAAGGGCGTTGACACGGAACCTATTACTTTTTGTTGGAAAGGGCACACAACCAGACACAAGAGGAGTCGATATTGGAATCAAAGTTGTCTGCATTTTGTTACAACTAATCATCAAACGTGTTGAAGTGTATTTCTTTGACTTCACAGTTTTGTTTTGACTTTTTCCGCAGCACAGTTTTGTTTTGATTCAGTGAATTATATTCAAGTTGAATTTGGTTGTGCAGGAAGATGTAATGTAAGTTTTAACATTGTTTCTTCAATGGGTTAAGAGGTTTCTTTTTTGTTTTTTTTAAATGTAAAAAAAAAATATAGGTTAGTAGGGGAGAGATTCTTATTCTTGTGCAGGGATCAGTAGTTGATATAATACTGGTCCCACCAAACCACCAGTGATTAAGACTTTTGAAACCAAAATTTAAACAGAAATAAATAACATTATATTTAAATAAGTTTTAAATTATGTCCAAAAATCACCCATATATTCAGTGGGCCCACAACTGTCCATAAATAGTATTTAACTATTTAATATTACAAAACATATTGACCCAAGTAGAAAACAGCTAGAGCCATAAAGGCTTCCAAACTGGTCTATTCCAGAAGTACAAAACAGCAGTCACTTCAACCCCCACTCCTCAGAACTGCAACTTTGCATCCCAAATAAATATGCTGACCTGCACATAACAAAAGGAATGTATGTCAGCGATAACTGCTGTGTTGTTCAACAACTAAACACCCTATGTTCAATAAATGACACCCAACCCAACAACAATTAAATCCAATTTGTTCAATAAATGACACCCAACCCAATAACAATTAAATCCACTTTGTTCAATAAA
>APFE031154482.1:51441-74592 GCA_000404065.3 Pinus taeda
CATTAGTCGTCTTATTTTTTAATAAATTTCACTCTTTTTATCACTAATTATGATAACATTGAAATTTATAAATTTGCAATTTCTTTAATTCTGGTTTAGGTTTATATTTATATTATTTTATTTTTCCGTTATAATTAAATTTGGTAAATTTTGTTATTTTTTTCAATAGAACTTTCCATATTTTTCATCTACAATTTATCATTAATTTGTTGTGTAAGACTTTACAAATTGTAACTCTTTTAAATTTCTTTTTTTTTTACTTATACTTTTCATTTGTTTTTTACTTGATTTAATAAATTATTTAAATCAACATGTAACAATTTTGTTATTGGTAACAATATACTATATAGTCTCTTACTATTTCATTGATAATATTGGAACATTTTCCTTTCGTTATAAAAAAAATGTAAATTTTCTAACTCATCATTTATAGCTCTTTATTGAGATTGTCATGATTTTCCCATTAAAATGGAATCGAATTCCCGAAAAATGATATCACACATGAAGTTTTCGTAATAATTCCATATACAAATGAGATTGTGCATCTATTATTAACCATTACCCTATAGTTTTGTTAAAATTTAAATAATATTTATATTTTTAATGTTTTTGACATCACCTTATATTTAACTTATTTACCATCTTTGTGTAATAACCATGATTTTAGTATTTCCATTTTATATAATGTTTATTTTAAATGTTGCATTTTGTTAAGAACTTTAAACAAATATTGATGTGTTTTTGCTTAATTTTGTTTTGTATAGATTACCATGGTGTTCTTCATTATTAATTTATCTTTCTTCAATAAATGTAATTGATTTTTTTTTTCTTTATATTAAGTTTTTCATAGATTAATGTTTTATTTGTTTCATATCTTTACTTAATCATTCGCAAAATTTGTGACTTGAAACAATAGAGAATTCCCCTGAACACCTAAAACATCTTCCATTTCTTTTCACAGTAAAATACTCCACCTTTGGAAAAAAGTTCCTCTTCATAATTCTTCGATTTCTCATTCCATGTGATCTTCATAATTCTTTGATTTTTCATTTTATGTGACCTTTAATTTAGATGTAGAACCTCCTCCTCTCTTGATTTTCTTAAGGAACACTTTCAATTTCAACACTAATTCCTACTACTTATATCTAACTTAATTTATGTAGACTTGGTTCATCTTGGTAATAAAACCATTTACATATCAAGAAATTTCTTGTTGTTAATATTTGTCATGGCTAATTCAAATAGAATATCGATAGTGAAACTATCAACATCAATGTACACATCGCTATCAATTCAACATTATAAACTAACGTTTTATATAAATATGCTTTAAATGGTATATAGAAATATGCAAATGATATATGGTACAATATCCTATTTTTTCATTCAAGTTCATTCCAAACTTTTAACGCTCACTATTAAGTGCACCTAATTCTACATCATTAATTCTAGTTCAATAGTATTGAAACCCTGTATATCTTACACTATTTTTTCTCAAATATACTCACCACCCTTCATCTTTTTTCAACCTTTTTAATTTTTTCTTTCAATGCTTACAAAACTTTTTACTTCTTCAAACGTTTTAATTTCATTCTAGTTAACCTTTCATAATCTATTATCCATTTTATTTCTCTCTAGCACTATCTCTCTCCATTCATGCCTTTCTTGAGTCTATGGTTTCATCAAATCTATAGCTTCCTCTATGTTTTCAAAACTAAAAATTTCACTGTAATCTTTTCAAACTTCATCATTTCTATAACCAAATGTTTTGAAATTATAAAAATTAACATTTACAAGCATATTATATTCTTGCTATAAGTATTATATTCAATACTTGTAAAAATATATTACACTTGATTTTGTTTAACTTGATACACTTTGTTACAGCTTTTTCATGGGTTGCATATTATACATCATAGTTTTCTAGGGGTGTTTTTAGTTTTTGCAAATAGTACCTTCAAATATGGCATATTACGAGGAAGCTTATATGTCTCATAACTTATGGAGTTTACACTTATATAATATGGAATAATTAAGCGTATCTATTTTACCAAATAAATTCAGGTCTTTCATTTTGTCCTCAACAACAGGATTTTTTTTTCTACCCCTTGGAAAAAATTGTAATTTTCATTATATTAAGGAAAACTACATGTTGTAAATGTTGTTCGCATATGCAGAAAAAAGAGGCTATGATCCTGTCAATTAAGTTCTCCACGGAGCTACATGTTGTAAATGTTGTTTGCATATGCAGAAAAAAGAGGCTATGAGCCTGTCAATTAAGTTCTCCACGGGGGGAGACTTTGTCTTCAGAAATGTTCATGTATTGTTTTCAAAAAATAAAAATACTCTGCGCATAGAGTATATGTATTTGTAGATGCATCTGAAAATATATATAGTCCTGTAGTATTATAATAAGCACATCATGATAAAAAAAGCAGGCTCCAGATTGACCCTAAACTGCATGGTCCATAAAAGGGTGATGATAATATTGATAATGGTCTTCATTCCTCTGCTCCTAAATCATCCATGTGTAGTGTGGTTGGACCACTGCCTCCTTGGAAAGCTTGTCAGCAAGTGTGTTGCATTCCCTGTATATATGACGACATGCAAAGTTGTCAAAAAAAGAAATGTGTCGATGGACCTCATTCAAGATAGGTCTCAAAGTGTATGCATGACATATTAATGTTTTATTGATCCAATTGCAAACTACTTTTGAATCCCAAACATTTGTCGGTTCCTGCAATGTTTTTCAATGGCAAATTGTATGAATTGTTTGGCTGTAATGAGCTCTACATTATTATTTGTGCCCATTCCTAGCCTCATTTGTATTTGAAAGTGATGGGAAGCAGTTAGATATAGTACGGCACGACCCCACACCCTTATTCTTGCACTTATCCGTCGAAATAAGTCCATGGTTGGGTGTGGTCAATGGTCTTCGGAATGATATGTCTGGAGGGTGGATTTTCATCATCTTCTGGTATGTTGTTGTAATCTGCCAGAAGTCGGGCAAAGATGGTGGGCCAATAGGGAGTGGTATCCTAAAAGATGAGGTGGTTGTGGGTAATCCAAATTTCCTAGTAGATGAGGAGGGGGAGGTTCCTCACCTTTGATGGGGTCGCAGATGTCCACAAATTGGTCCAAACATCCCTGATAGCCTATTCCCTCCATGTGGTCTGAGCATGGGCGTTCGGGAGGACAATTTTCCAAATATCAGTAATGATGGGGCAAGTGAGAAAATGGTGATCCACCGATTCTGTACAGTCTTTGCATAGGCAGCACCAAAATTGTCCATGTTGTCCTCTCTTAATCAGGTTGTCTCTGGTGGGAATCTTGTTTTTCAAAATTGACCACATGAGTAGTCTGGTTCTAGGTGGTGCTTTGAGTTTCCACATGCCCTTCCACCATAAATAAATAGGTTGTGGTTTGTGTATGTTTGCAAGACATAGATATCCCTCTTTGGGTGAGTACTGACTGTCTTTTACATGTGCCCAATAATCTCATCCTCCCCTTCAATTATTTAGATATGGGATTCCGTTAAGGCATTTGTGTAGTCTTCCCAGTGATGGTGCCATTGTTGAGGTATGAGCAGACTGTGGGCAGATTTCCATGCTTGATGGAGAAAGGTGGATCTCTCCATGTCAACAATGTGATTGATGTGTGTAATGCCAGAGTTGACAAGGTGGAGCTTGAGTTCTTTAGGTAGCTTGTGGGAATTTCCACACCTAATCCAAGGGTCCAACCCAATGCGAACATAGTGCCAGCTTGAATTCTCCAAGTGAGCCCATTTCGAATAAGTAGCAAGGAGTTTAGTACTGCTTTCCAAATGACCGAGATCCTTGTTTTGTTCGAGCTTGTCTATCTCAGCCAATCCATCATGTTAAGGGGAGCTATGTACTTGGAGGAGGCCACCATAATCGAAAGGCTATTTGTAGTGATTAGTTGCCAGCCCAGCATGGTCGCCAATGTAGAGGAGAAGTCTTCCATTGTTTTGATTCCCCAACCTCCCCACTTCTTTGGGAGGGTGAGCAGATCCCATTTTTCCCATGCAAAAATCCTCCCCTCTTGTTTTCCCTTCCAGAGGAACCTGCAATATAGGATTTGTATTATAGAGAGGATTCCTATAGGTATCCAATCCAGGGACATCCAGTACACCGGAGTGGCTTCGAAAACAACTTTGATGAGACATATAAGCTTCCACGTAATATGCCATATGCCATATTTGAAGGTACTATGCCCTATTTCTAGCTTTGAGATTAACCATGTCTAATCAGCTATTTTGTAGCCATGTGGCTTCAGCCTATAGCCCAGATATTTGAGGCCCTCTTCCAACTGTAACAACGTGAAAGGAAACCTATGAAGAGAAAACTGTATGTTAGGAGGAGAGAAATCAGATACAGTGAGGGTGGATTTTGAGTTATTTATGGCCATACCTGTTGCAGTTTGGAAAAGGGTGATAATATGCTAGAGAGCAGTCAAATCCCCAATTCCCCCATTGAGGAAAATTAACACATCATCCACAAAGAGGAGGCGTGTTATCATGCACCTGCGAGTGATCCTGTTTCCCAATAGTTGACCTCTGTGGTGCATCTCTTTGATAAGTCTATTGAGGTCTTCCATAACCAATAAAAAAAGTAAGGGAGACAAGGGGAATCCTTGCTTGAGTCCCCTTTCAGAGTGAAAGAAGGGAGACGATGCTCCATTGATCAAGACACCAAAGTATATATTTGTGATACAACACATGATCCATTTTATAACCCCATATGGGAATCCTAAATGAGTTAGGAGCATTCTGATGTATATCCAACTTACTCGATCAAAAACCCTTGATGGATATGCTTTGAGGATCATACCTTTAATATTCTTCATCTGGATAGAGTGTAGCACTTCCTGAGCTGTACCAACTGCTTCATGGATCTAACGATCTTGGAGAAAAGAAAATTGTTCTGAGGAGATGTGGGCGGAGAGGATGGGTTGGAGGCGGTTTGTAATGATTTTTGAAATGATTTTATAAATGCAATTGCACAAGGATATGGGACGAAAGTCATCGAAAGAGGTTGGATTGTTTGATTTAGGAATGAGGGCGATGAAATTGGAGTTAATGTCTCCGTGCATATGGCCAGTCGATATACATTCCTTAATGACCTTGAGGAGATCCTCTCCAAGGATTTCAAAAAAATCCATATAAGACTCCACCGACTAGCCATCTAGTCCAGGACTCTTATCTCACTTGAACCATTTCAGAGTAGCCTCCAGTTCCCCTAGTGTGACTTATCTGTTCAAATCCATAACATTCTCTTGATCGATGAACCGAGGGAAAAGTTGTGTTACTCTTATGACTTATGCCAAGGTGGCATTGGGGGGTGCCTGATAGGTATTCTTAAAGTGGGATGTGGTAAGAGAGGCCAGCTATTGGAAAGTATCAACCTCATTTCCCTGCACATTTGTCAGTTTCCAAATGGTATTGATTGCCTTTCATCCATTTGCAAATTTGTGGAAAAATTTTGTGTTTTCATCTCCATCCATCAACCAGATTGCTCTACTTCGCAATCTCCATGTTTCTTCCCTATCTTTGAGAATTTTACCTCTCTTCTTTATTAAGTGAGTGAGTTTATCCTTCTGTTATCTTGATATAAAAACCCCTCTTTGCTCGTCCTACAATGCAACAATTTCTGTTTCAATGTTACTAAGGTTTTTCTCTTCCTACTCTCTCTTATTATGAGCTCAACTTTTTGATAAGATTTTCAATTATTTTAGATTGTTGAAAAAACCTTCTATAATGTTCCCTCCAGCAACGAGAGGGTGGGACTTCCAGAAGTTTGTGATCATTCAGGTATAGGTGGAATCCTTCAACTAGGTGGAGTTAAATTTAAAGGGGCTCTAGGTTTTCTTATGCCTCCTTTAATGTCAAGGAAAATCAACAAGTGATCGGACATTCCTCTTGAGCCTACCCATTGTCAGAAAGTGAGACCTCTCTCCAGTGATCATTCCTTGATGAGGAATCGATCTAAATTTCTTGCAAGACTATCCTCTTCACACCTTCTATTCCTCCAAGTCGGTAGCAACCTTGCAAAGGGGATATCAATATAACTGTGGGTCTCCAAAATGTTTTCAAAGAAGACAGACAAAGGTTTGACCTGGGCATGGTGTCCCCAAGATTCCAAATAACCCATAGAGAAATTTAGGTCCCCTCCCAAGATGACGTTTTCAAGTTGTAGTATGTCTGAGGACAGCAGGTGCTCCTAGAATTCTTCACGATGATGAAAAGGCCCATAAACATTTATCAGTTTGATATCAGTACCCAACTCAAATGAGAAGATGTCTTCCCCAATGAATCCAACGCCTCCCCAAATGTTGTACATCTTGATAAGGTGGGGGTTATAACCCAGGGCAATGCCCCCTGAACAACCATTTACATCAATGGCTTGCAAGGTCCATTCGGGGAGCATAGATTCGAGGAGGTGAGATATGTTATTAGCAAGACCCAAGGTTTCTTGAAGGAAGACAACATCAATCAGTTCGAACTTATGGAGTCTTTGCAGAGCTAGTTTTTTCTCAGGGCTAGAAATCCCTCGACAATCGAAGGAGAGAAGCTTCATGGGGGAGACAAGCCCAGGGAATTATCTACTCTAAGAACCCTATCAAGAGTAAGTTGGCGCTCCGAGATGACATCCAAACCTACCTATTATTTTGCTTTGTAAAAGGAGGATGGTTAACCTTTAGGGGGATTTGGAGGGATGAGGGAAGGAACCAGGCCAATGCCAATGGAATCCAGGGCCCGGGATCGGGAGAGAGAGCGAAGGTGGTGTCTATAGGTGAGGGAGCCAGGACCAGGGGCGAAGATATTAGATGATTCTGCCTCTGGGAAGGAAGTGGGAGTACAAGAGAAAATGGGGGGAGGGGGCTACAGAGGACATTATAGGATAATGGAGGGAGGTGGAATAAAATTAGAACTGTGCTGTGAACCCGAGGATACATTCAAGCAATCAGATGCATTTGAGAAAATTACTGAGCAAGGTTTAGAAGGTGACATACCCGAAGATAGCACGGCATCTGCAACCGCCTTTGACCTAATCAGTGGTGGGGAGGGAAGCTGAAGAGATGCTTTCCCATGCTTCTTGGGTGTTGTCGAGGTTGGGTGAGGTTCAGCTGCATCGGGAGTTGTATTTTCCATTGCATCGAACGAAGGGGGGTGATCAGTTGGTGCTTGATGATCCTTTGTGGGAATGTTCTTCCGCTTATTCTCAGTCCTCGCTTTCCTCAGTAGAGGGCAATATTTGTAGAGGTGTCCTGCTTTATGACAACGCATGCATATGAGTGGCACCCCCTCATAGTCAAGGATCTATGTTTACAAGTAGTTGCTCCAACAAAGGGTAATTTGCTCTTATAACCCTTCTCTGATGTCCAGGTGTACTAAGATCCTTACGAAGGCCATGATCCCAGTGGTGGGATACGATTGATCATATTCCAGGTATGTGCCAAGTGTGTTTCCAATGCGCCTGAAGATGTCCTTGGACCAGAATTGTGGTGGTAATCCGGGAAGGCGAGACCATAGATGCCCAACCTCGAGTTGTTCCCTATCTGGATTGAAAATAGGGCTCCATATCCTTGACATCACAGGTGCCTGTTCAATATGCCAAAATGAGGACAAGACCCAATTTGTGTGTTCGGCCCGAGCAAAATGTAGAGCGAACTATTGGCCCTCGATTTTGGTCTTGGTTTTGCTTAAGAAAACTTATTAATCCATCTATTTTCCATCTATTTTTAACTTTATCCATCCCATTTTGATGTATTTCATATTCATTCAGGAATTTAATTTTAATTTTTCAAATTCTAAAGTTTTTATGAAAATTTGGTTTTAAGTGCAAAAATTGACAGATTCAGAAATTCTTGAACTAGCTATATGGTTGATATAGTTGTAGGACACTTGGGCACGAATTTGATGCATGGATGGACAACTTGGGAATTAGGACTAAGTCAGCGATGCTTAGTTCGAACAGAACAAGCTTTATTAGGCCTGTTTAATGCTAATCAATCATGACTAGTCATTCAGAAATCCCATAGAAATAGGGTAGTTTTGAGATTCTATGGGATTGACCATATCTATTGGGATGGGATTGATGAATTTGACTTAGATAGATGGATATGAGTAAATTTTTTTATTGGAATGATTATATATCAGTTTGTTTCATAAGACTTCTATTTAAAAGCCAAGACTTTGATGGCTTATGTAATGACTTTTTATAATTTTATGCTGAAACACTTTTGGATTGGAGAGCTAATTTGAAGACTTGTTATATTACTATTTTGTTGTTCAATAATATGGATGTGTGACTTAATTTTAGCTTCTGATATCAATCTTCAAAGTGTGCAAAGCAAGGGTGGAGGGCCCCCATTCCAAGCTAAGTACACTTTCTTGTTTAAACTAGTTTTATTTCCTGTAATCTGGTTATTGTAGAACTAGTTTCCATGCTTTATTTCAGATTGATTTATGGTTAATGTATGGTGATTGATTTCATTAGATCTTAGTTTATTCATCATTTTAGTAAGTTGGAAAAACAAAGTGTTCAAGTTGAGCACTCCTTCTGTGAATTTGGTGAATTGTAACTAGTTTCCTTTGATTGGATGCAAGTAGTTTTCTTATGCATTTTTGGCATTAAGGTGAATGAATTATGATAAATCATATCAAGTGTCTCTTACATTAGGAGCCTTCTTTCATTAACGATTTATCCATCTTAAGTTATTAGTTTCAATTTATGTTCATTAAGTCGTAATTGAGGAAGAATTTGACTTCTTAAGTTAAGAACCATTTCAGCTTTCCCTCTTTTAAAAAAGAATGAATTGGAATTGTAATATGTATTTCTTTAGTTTTTGAAAAACTTATCTTTTAAAGGTTGATTACATCTGATATTCACATATAGTGAACTTGCCTCTAAGTATTACCAACTCGGATTGATAAGAAATATTTGTGTTAATTTTTGTAAATAAATTAGCTCAACATTTTGGCGCCATTGCCGAGGAGGCAAATATCGGCATAGTCAATAGGAATATAACTTTCAAACTTTTCTAAAAAAAACAAAAACATTAGTTACATTCCTTTTAGTTATGTTTCTTTATGCCTAGATATAGAGATCCTCAAGGTAGATTTGTTAAAAACCCCCCACAAGTAAAGATAGGATCATCAAAAACACCAGTTACTGGTAATCCAACAATTGAGGAATTGGAAGAAAAACAAAGAACTGGAAAAAGGTTAACTTTAATTGAGAAGCAAACTTGGTTAGCTTGGGAAGCAAAACGAAAACAACTATCAACTTCAGGAAAACAAAAGGAAACTACTAAAGAAAAACAACCTGTCTTTGCATCTATAAATCAACCTGTCTTTGAACAACCTGAATTTCCAATTAAAATTGAAACAACTAAACCAGTGGCAGAAGAGGGACATGGATCTGTTATTCTTACTCCTGAACAAAGAATTGAATATGAGCGACAACAAAGAGAATGGAGAAGACAAAGAGAGGAAGAGGCAAAACGAGAAAATGATAGAAAGACATAAAATGATCAGAAAAGACAAGAAGATGGTGGTGATCAAGAAACTACCTTTGGCTTTCCAATAGTAGATACAAGTGCAATATTAGGAGAAGAGGTGAAAATGTAAAATATTCCACCTTCTATATTGCCAAATTTTTATGGAATGTCAACAGAAGATCCTGATGCTTTCATGTTTGAATTTGATATTCTATGTAGAACATATGGATATACTGATAACATACACAAACTTCGTCTTTTTCCTGCTACATTAAAAGCAACATATTTAAAATGGTTCATGGGTTTAAGAGAGCAAACAATAGCTTCTTGAGATGATATGAGATCAGTCTTCCTTAAAAAATATCAAGCTTATTGTAGATCTAGAGACTCAAAGGAAGATGTTTCCAGAATGACACAACAAGAAGATGAAAGTTTAGAAGAATACTTAGAAAGATTTGCATATAATCTACAAAAATCTAAACAACACTCTAAATCAGAAAACCATTCGAACAATCTTTCTCAAGAGTGTAAGAGATGAATACCTTGACATCCTGAATGTGATGGGTAAAGGAGATATTTCAAACCTACCATTTGAAGAAATTGTTGAATTATGTAAAAAATATTCTAGAAGAAGATCAAAAACTAGAAAGAGAGAAGGGAGTTCAAAAGCAGCAAAATCAGCAGCAGGAGGGATAACAAGAGCAGAAATAGGAAGCGTATTGGAAAACTTCAAAACTGACCTCCTAAGTACATTGAGAACACATGTAAATGTTCTAAAGGCAAATAAGAAGAAGGAAGAACAAGAACAAGCTCTAGCAATCTTTTGTTCCAAATGTAGAAAGAAACATCCATTAAGAGAATGTCCTTTGGATAGTATTCAAGTATGTGGTCTTTGTACAGAGAATCATTTAAGGAAAGTTGTCTAAGACTGAAAGAATTGCAAATGAACTCAATGGAAGAAGTGCAAGGAATAGAAGGTTTCTATTATGTGGCACCACGAAGACCATGGCAACCTAGGTTGCCTCAATAAAATCCGCAACAATTCCCTCAACAAAACTATCCTTATCCGCCTCAATATCCTTGGAATCCTCTAATGCCATGGCAAGCTTGGCCTCCACAACAATATCCACACCAACCTGCACAAGGACGGAGAGGATATGGTTATGGAAACTAGCCACCTCAACAGTATCAACAACAATACCAACAACAATATCAACAACCATTTCCATATCCACAATATCCACAGTCCATGCCATTTCCGCAACAAAATTCTGCATATCCACAATCCATGCCATTTCTGCAGCAAAATCCTCCACCATTGTTGACACAACCACAACAGTTACAACTACCCTCAAACCAACCCATACCAACTCAATTACCAGCCTAACCAATGGCAAATCCGAACAATAAAGTGGATAAGTCTGCATACGCTGTAGAGGAAGTAGCATATTTTCGAACAAATTCTATTCTTCCTATAAATGATGTCCATTTAAGGTCTGGAAAGGTGCTTACAAAGGATTCTCCACCAATCATAGAAGAGCCAATTGAACAAGGGGAACCACCTGAAACATCACAATATGAAACACAAATTCAGAAAGGAAAAACTATTATAACTCAAACACCACTTTATCCTGAGAGGTTAGTAGGGCAACAAAAAGAAATGACCCTTCTTGAATTTGATATTTTAGATGAATTGAAAAATGTTTATGTAAAAATTCATTTATTGAAGGCAATTAAGGAGATACCGATATATGCTAAAACAATAAAAGAATTATGCATTAAGAAAACTGGTAAGAAGAAGAAGGATCCTACTACAATCCAAGTCATTGGAAAATTAGCAAGCCTCATGTCAACACAAACCATTGTAGAGAAATATATTGATCCTGGTATCCCTATGGTTACTATTTCAATAAATAATTTCTCAGTACCAAATACATTAATAGACTTGGGAGCAGTTATAAATGTAATAACTGCGGAGACAATGAAAAATTTGCATTTAAACAACATTAGATCAACTTCTACAATTCTAGAATTAGCAGATAGATCTAAAGTTGTCCTAGAAGGAATACTAGAAGATATCATAGTCTCTTTGGATTCATGGGAGTATCCTGTTGACTTCCTTATCTTGCAACCAAAAACAAATTTGGGAGGTCATCCTCTAATCTTAGGCAGACCATGGCTAGCCACAGAGGATGCCTTTATAGGATGCAGATTAGGAAGCATGATTATTTCACATGGAGATGAAAGAAAACACATTGCCCTTTATTCACCTGCACAATCATCTTCTTTAGAATCAATACTTGAAACTCAAGAACAACAACAAACTAAATCAGTTTTAAGTATAAATCAATTCTTTGACCTTAGAGAAAAGGAAGAGAATGAAGATTTAATGGATCTTTTCATCTTAGAACCAAACATTTCAGAGCAGCTTAGAGAGGTTCAATATGAAGCTGCAAGTAATCTTTTGAATCAATGTTTTCAGGAAACTTGTACTATTCAAACTTTGCGAAATTCTTTTATAGACATCTTTCCTATAAACACAATCTCCAATCCAACAACAAAAACAATTGAGATATATCCTGGAAAACATTTGAACAATGGAAACCAGTTGCAATCATCACAAGAACAAGAGGTAATTGCATTATTACAAAAATATTCAAAAGCTTTTGCCTGGGATTACACTGACATGCAAGGAATCCATCCCAACACATGTATCCACCACATCTATACAGATGATCAAATCAAACCAGTAAGGAAACCTCAAGGTCGAATGAATCCCATGATGAAAGAAATAGTGAAAGAAGAACTGCAAAAATTACTTAACGTTGGGTTCATCTATCCTATTGCAGATAGTCAATGGGTTTCTCCATTAGTAGTAGTATGAAAGAAAAATGGAAAGTTGAGGGTATGTGTAGACTATTGGGAATTAAACAAAGCCACATTAAAATATCATTTTTCTGCTACCATTCATTGACCAGGTTCTAAACTTATTAGCTGGAAAAAAAAAATTTCCTTCCTGGATGGGTTTAGTGGGTACAATCAGATTAGAATAGCAACAGAAGACCAAGAGAAAACAACATTCACTTGCCCATGGGGAACCTATGCATATAATGTCTTGCCATTTGGTTTATGCAATGCACCTGCAACTTTCCAAAGAGTAGTGCTTGCAATATTTGCTGATCTAATCCACGAATGTGTAGAGGTTTATATGGATGACTTCATAGTTTATGGAACACATATAATGATTACCTCAACAATCTTGAGAAAGTTTTGAAACGATGTATAAAAACAAATTTGTCATTGAGCAATGAAAAATGTTATATGATGTTAACATAAGGCATAGTTTTGGGACACCATATTTCCGCTTCAGGAATTAAGGTGGATCCAGCAAAAATCCAAGTCCTCGTTAACTTAATGCCACCTACAACACAAAAAGAGGTAAGAAGTTTCTTGAGTTATGCATGCTACTATAAATGTTTCATTGAAAAATTTAGTAAAATAGCCCAACCTCTATTCAAACTATTAGCAAGAGATGTTGAATTTCAATGGACAAATCACTGTCAAAATGCATTTCAAATATTAAAAGAAAAACTATCAGTTGCACCCATTTTCCATGGGCCAAACTGGTCTTTGCCATTTCATATTTCAACTGATGCATCTGATACTGCGATAGGTGCCTCACTTGGGCAGAAAGAGAATTTGTTCAATTATGCAATATACTTCATAAGCAAAAACTTAACACCTGCAGAGTTGAACTATACAGTCACAGAAAAAGAAATGTTAGCTGTAGTACATGCAGTAAACAAATTCAAGCACTATATAACAGGATACCAATTTTTTATTCATACAGATCATTCAACAATAAAATATTTGATGAATAAACTTATCACCAATGGGAGAATAACAAGATGGTTACTGTTAATGCAAGAATTTAACATTACAATACAAGACCGGCCAGGCAAAGAAAATCAAGTGGCTGACTTTCTATCCCGCATACATTCACCCAACGATCCAAATCCAGTTGTAGACAACTTTCCAGATGAATACCTGTTTGCAATAGCAGTAAAAACACCATGGTTTGCAGACATAGCAAATTATTTATCTTCTGAAAAATTTCCAACACAATTCTCCAAGAAACAAAAATGGAAAATTGTTAGAGAAAGCTTTAGATATAGTTGGGTAAATGGTGATTTGTTTTATACTGGTTCAGATTTGATAATCAAAAAATGTGTGAGAGAAGATGAAATATTAGACATCCTGAAAGCATGTCATGATGAACCATGTGGTGGTCATTTTGCAGACAAACGAACAGCCTACAAGGTGCTGTAATTAGGCTACTACTGGCTAGCAATCTTCAAAGACTCCAAGACATATGTCAAGCAATGTGATAATTGCCAAAGAACAGGAAGACCAATAGTATCAGATGAGATGCCACTCAAACCACAAGTTCTAATAGAACCATTTGAGCAATGGGCTCTAGATTTTGTCGGACCTATCAATCCACCATCAAATGGCAAGAGGTATATCTTAGTATGTACAGATTATGTCACCAAATGGGTGGAGGCAAAGGCAGTCACTAAAGCAACAGAAAATACAGTGGTCACCTTTCTCTTTGAAGAAATCTTTGTAAGATACGGAGTACCTAGACAAATTGTAACAGATCAAGGAGCACAGTTTACTTCAACGCTTGTACGAGATCTTACAGAGAAATACAAGATCAAGCACAGGAAGTCTACACCATATCATCCACAAGCAAACAAGCAGGTGGAATCAACAAATAAAGTCCTAGAGAACATCATGACTAAAACAGTACAGATGAACAGAAATGACTGGTCTGAAAAACTAAGGGATGCACTATGGGCCTATAGAATCACATGGAAAAATACAACTGGCTTTAGCCCATACCAGTTAGTATATGGAAAAGAGGTCTTATTGCCCATATAATTTCAGATACACACATACAAACTGGCAGCCAAACTAGGATTGGACCTGTCTGAAGCACAACAGCAGCAGATCGTGGAATTAAATCAACTAGATGAGCATCGTCAGCAGGGCATAGAACATACCACATTGGTACAGCAACAAAGAATGAAGTGGCACGACAGATTCATCAAGAACAAGACATTCCACAAAGGAGACTGGGCACTACTGTTCGACTCCAAATTCAAAGATTTCAAAGCCAAATTCACAACACATTGGCTAGGCCCATATGAGATCGAAGAAATCTTTGACAATGGAGTAGTCAAGATCAAGACAATTGACAAGGAATCCACATCACTTTTGGTCAACGGACATAGGCTTGAAGTGTATAACAGGCCTATTAGCAAAGAAGCATTTATGAAATAACTGGTAGAAGAAACAGAACTGGGAATCATGGCACAACAGACTCAGCTATCTTCCAGTGCTGTAGCAGAATTAAAAAAAATAAAAAATAAAAATAAAAAATAAAAATAAAAAAAATAAAAAATAAAAATAAAACTGTTTGTTAGTGAAAACCAGGAAACTGGCGCCAAGCAAGCACGAATTCGTAGGGGAAAACCAAGTCGACTTGGAATCTATGAATTCATTTGCTTGTTCTACTTTTCTCACAACATTCATTGCAGGATATCCTCCACATACATCTGACTTGTGGACAAGTCAAATCTCAAGCAAGGGGGAGGATTGCACAAGAACTTTAGTTGTACAGCGGAAGTAAAGCTGGAACTTGTATTGTTAACAGTTGGGACCTGAACAACCATAGTAGAGGGACCTGAAATATCAACAGCAAAATGTACATATTACATAAACATGTGCATAACAGTTGGGACCTGAATCATGAAGTCATTGCAGAGGGACCTGAACAACAGTCAGCGATTCAAGAACCAGAGCATGAAGAACAAGAAGCAACAATAAACTCTACTTTTCAATCTATATACAACATTTGATCAACTGATTTCATCCCACTTGTACAGACATCATCCAAGGAAATATAAGTATAGTCATTTTTCTCTTGAAAATTCAAATTTTTCTTAGAAATTTTTAGTCTTTGTTAAGTTGAAGTTAGTACCTGAAGACATATATTTTACCCCCATTCTTCTAAATATCATACCTTATAACCCTTATAAATATCATACCCTATAACCCTTGTACATCCTATCTCATTCCATGTTCATAACCATTAACCCCTAAGTATTTTTCTTTAGAAGCAAAAAAGGACCAAACGAGGACAACATGTTGAAACATCCTGCACATACAATTCAACTATTAGATATGGAAATAATTTTAAATATGACCAAGGTGGTCATTTTAAAATTATAAGTGTAAACGATCATACATGTGAATCTAGGTGTGCATATAACTTTGAATCCATATGCGCAATATGGAAATACTTTGAATACATATGCAATATGGAATGTGCATGCAATATGGAATGAGGCAATATGGAGGCATACGAAACTATATGAAACAAAGTAAAAGTTTATAAGGCAAAAGTTTCACAAGTTTTATTGCATATACGCGCTATGGTCAATGAAAGGCACATCCTTTATATGATGGAACAGAGCGGTAGGTGGGTTTGTAGTGATATATGCCATCATACGACACTAATGTAAAATAATAGCATGGTAAGGCAGGAAGGCGGAGGTGGTTATAATTGAAACGAATGTCTAGCTAGCATGCAAGTCCAAACCAAACGCACAGGCCTTCACGCGCGTATGAGGTTTGAACAACGTGGCATGGAGGTACATGTAAACCGTCAAACGTTTGCATGGTAGGTGCGACGTGAACTGCATAGGAGGACAACCACGACCTACATGGACGGAAGGCTTGCATTTAAATCATAAGAACAGATAGGCCATCCTAATGACGCAATCGGGCAACTGGCAACATGACTACCATGACTTGCATGGCATGCCTACGTGCCCATAACATCCAATAAGAATGCTTATGGCCCAACTCAGCCCAGTGCATGGTGCAAACACGTAAATGGTCATGAAACGACCGACGGTCTCCTGCACTTGTTTAAACCATACTCTGTATGCCATCATCACTTGAACCAGCTCAGGAGAACAGTGTTGAAGCGCTGTATAACTGCAAGCCAAAGCAAGGGAAACTGTAAGCAAATCCGCGGAGAAATAAGAAGGAAACCTTCCTGAACGCAATGTGAGTTGATTGCTGAAATCTCGGGATAACTCAGGTAACAATACGATTTGATTTTCTCACAAACGATGAGTTGGATTTCAAACACTGTCTGTCATTTAACTGTCAACGCACCTGTTCTTGCCACCAATAAGCAAAACGAAGATACAGGGATTTGGAGCGCCATTTAACAATCCTCAGAACTCGCCAATAACCAGGTAAACGCCGAAACTACACCATTGATTCCAGAAACTAATAAATCTAAGGGTTAGATGAACAACAGTGTATTAATCAAGCTGTGATAAGGAAACGCGATTCGGTGTAGTTGCATAAATCAAGGCGCTGAGTAAGGCACGCAAATTATGCAAAAAAATGCGGTATTTCCACCACATTCTGCATGCAAAACACGTCATCAACATATCTATGGGATCATATGCGTATTTTGCACAGTTGAAACAAAGCTTTTGTAAACAATGACCTTGTATAGCAGAGGAGGCAGAGTGTTATTGTTTAGAGCCGAGGATGTGTTTTTTTAGGTGTTGTTTCATGACATAAGGATTGTATGGCCGATACGTTTTTTCCCATTGTTACACACGGATATATATTGCATGATTTTGATTAAAAGGGGACTGTAATGTGTAAAAAAAACGTATATTGTGAATTTTGGTTGTTGTAGGGGATTGGATTGTATTAACAATCAAGGTTGTATATTGTGCACTGTATAGCAGAGGTTGTCAAAGGGCCGAGTTATTTGAGTCTTTGTAGAAAATGCGTTGATTGTTTGAAGAGCTATTAACGATGAAAATCCTTTAGTTTTTTTATACAGTGCAGGGTGTTAGGCCTGTATGGAGAATTATGAGAATTCTGCCTAAAAATACATTAAGAAAAACAAAATTCTATCATGAATATGTTGTCTTCTTATGTATTTTGTTTTCCAAACAGAGTTTAGTGTGTTGACAGAGATATATAAGGGTGTTTGACTGTTTGGACAAGGGATTAAAAATTGCGTCGCTGTAGAGCAAGGATAAACAGAGGCCAAATAGATTGAATTAAAATTGTTGCAGAAGGCAAATAAGCTTCTCTGATTTCGAAATTTTATTTTGAAAAAGAGTAGTAGTTGTAAATTGTCATTGTTAAGATGAAATTAATGACGACAGAAGCATATATCCAATGGTTTTCAGACACAATGTCAGCAAGAATAGAGCCCAAATTCCAAATAGAGAGCTGGAAAAAGGAAACCATAGAGAAGCTTTACCAGGAAGGATTGATAGGATTCTTGCAAAAGTTTGATGGCCATAGTGAGGAGATAACCAGGGAATTCATAAACAACTACAGCTAGGACCAAACAGGGGTAGGAGATGTTATCATTCTTGTGACTCAGGAATACCTTTCCCAAGCTCTAGATCTCCAATTGATAGGTGAAAAATATCATAAAGGCCTACATTTCAAGGAGAAAGCATGGACTTTCTTCCTTGAAAAGAACCGGAAAGGGAATTTTGACAAAACCAAGGGGATACCAAGGGAATGGTTCAATGAACCATGGGGTGAGTTGGTTCTAGTTATACAGAAGTTTTTTACATGTGATAGAGGATATAGTGTTGCCCACCTATATCATATCCGACTTTTACAGCATATTAAGGGAGAAGATAGGATTAACTTGCCATCATTTCTCTTTAGAAGCCTCTTGAGGATGATTGAGACAGTGAGACATGAACAAAAGCCCAAAGCAGCGCAAATTTACCATCAGGGATTGATAAAAATCTTGGTTGAATATCAAGTAAGGTCACAAGGCATAGTTTGGAGGGAGCTCATGACTAAAATCAGTTTAATGAACAGGTTAACGAAGTGCAGAATAAAGTAGAGCAAGAAAACAGAGGACTGATGAGTTCACCCTTGTATCCCAGGACTAGAGCTAAACAGCAAAGTAACATAGCCATACAGAAAAATGAAGTGTCTATTATGTCTGTTCCTAGGAGATTTATGAATAAAAGTCCCATTGACACAAAAAATGAAGTAGACATGTATTCCACAAGAAAACAGGTAGAGGATGAAATTGCACAAGAAGTATTTGAGAGAGATTCTTCTTATGATGATGCAGCAGCAACATCATTAATCAAAACCACACAAGATTTTAAAAAAGAAATAAACTTGGGCAGAATCAGGGAATTAACTGACCAACTAGAAAATAGTAAAATCATGGAAAAACAATTGAAAGAGGAAAATAAGGCAAGTAAGCAGGATAATACTAGATTGGTCAAGGCAAATGAAAGGTTAAATGAAGAGATAGGGAGATTAAAACGAAAGAATGATCTACTTTCTAAACGGGTATTTAAATGATTAAAAGAAAAGAATATGTGGCAGGCTAAGTATGAGAAGCAGAAAGTAAAGGCAGCTTTGTTCACGGAAGGACATGATTCAGGTTTGGATTGTTTGGTCAGGGCAGCACAATAGGAAACATCTACAAGAACCACATCTACTACAGGGAAAAGAAGATCAAAGAGGAATAAACAAGCATGGGAACATGCTTGATAATCAGCAAGGGGGAGATGTTGGCCCTCAATTTTGGTCTTGTTTTTGCTTAAGGAAACTTACTAATCCATCTATTTTCCATCCATTTTTCACTTTATCCATCCCATTTTGATGTATTTCATATCCATTCAGGTATTTAATTTTAATTTTTCAAATTCTAAAGTTTTCATGAAAATTTGGTTTTAAGTGCAAAAATTGACAGATTCAAAAATTCCCGTAATAACTATATGGTTGATATGGTTGCAAGACACGTGGGCTCGAATTTGATGCATGGATGGACAGCTTGGGAACTAGGACTAAGCCAGCTATGCTTAGTTCGAACAGAACAAGCTTTATTAGGCCCATTTAGTGCTAGTCAATCATGACTAGTCATTCAGAAATCCCATAGAAATAGGGTAGTTTTGAGATTCTATGGGATTGACCATATCTCTTGGGATGGGATTGATGAATTCGACTTAGATAGATGGATATGAATATATGTGTTTATTGGAATGATTATATATCAGTTTGTTTCATAAGACTTCTATTTAAAAGCTAAGACTTTGATGACTTATGTATTGACTTTTTATAATTTTATGCTAAAACACTTTTGGATTGGAGAGCTAATTTGAAGACTTGTTATATTACTATTTTTTTGTTCAATAATATGGATGTGTGACTTAATTTTAGCTTCTGATATCAATCTTCAAAGTGTGCAAAGCAAGGGTGGAGGGCCCCCATTCCAAGCTAAGTACACTTTCTTGTTTAAACTAGTTTTATTTCCTGTAATCTGGTTATTGTAGAACTAGTTTCCATGCTTTATTTCATATTGATTTATGGTTAATGTATGGTGATTGATTTCATTAGATCTTAGTTTATTCATCATTTTAGTAAGTTGGAAAAACAAAGTGTTCAAGTTGAGCACTCCTTCTATGAATTTGGTGAGTTGTAATTAGTTTCCTTTGATTGCATGCAAGTAGTTTTCTTATGCATTTTTGGCATTAAGGTGAATGAATTATGATAAATCATATCAAGTGTCTCTTACATTAGGAGCCTTCTTTCATTAACGATTTATCCATCTTAAGTTATTAGTTTCAATTTCTGTTCATTAAATCGTAATTGAGGAAGAATTGGACTTCTTAAATTAAGAACCATTTCAGCTTTCCCTCTTTTAAAAAAGAATGAATTGGAATTGTAATATGTCTTTCTTTAGTTTTTGAAAAACTTATCTTTTAAAGGTTGATTACATCTTATATTCACATATAGTGAACTTGCCTCTAAGTATTACCAACCTGGATTGATAAGAAATATTTGTGTTAATTTTTGTAAATAAATTAGCTCAACACGAACTAGCCACAAACAAAGGTTTGAACAAAGGGAAATTCTGCCAAGTGTTGTCCCCATATTTCAGCAACCCATTATTTAAGCCACGTCGCCGAATAGTTCCTTCCCTGCACTCTCCCAACCAGGACTCACTCCGCCATGTCCATGGTTTCTCCCCATTGAAAGTGTTCTTCCCAATTGATTATAATGTCTTGCGCTTTTTATTTCACACACTTTTGTCGTTTTCCAGGCCTATGATCCGCAACAGTGGTGTCCTTTTGTGCCCTGCTGCAGGGAGGGTTTGTGGGGTTCAAGTCAGCGTCTGATGGGAATGCGTCCAAGAGTGGGGGGATTTCCGTAAAGCTACCAAAATAGATGGAATGATGCTGATGCCGAGGAGGAGGGACCTTGATAGAGCAAAGGCACACCGAGAGATGAATGGGAGGGGTAGTGTGAACCCGCGGATGGTTGGAGGGAAGGGTATCCAAATGAAAAAGCGGTAAGGTTAGGGCCGACGCATCATGCCACAAACTGCAGGGAGTCAGGTGACGGTGGAGGAGTAGCGAAAGGCGGCCAGGAGGGCAACACATTAGGTAGGTTAATGACCAACCAGGATGGTCCTGTGATTGAGGGTAGCAGAGCGATAGCTTCATTCAAGTTGCTGCTATATGGAAAAAACCCCTCTGTGCTTGAGTTTCTACCAAATATGGAGGTACCCACGAGAGGGTCTTCCGAATAATCCACTAATTTTGTGTCCATAACTACTACCAACAACAAGAAATATTTATAAAAGTAAACAAGTATATAAACAATAAAAGTATCTTAAACCTTGTTGGGAAGAACAACAACACTCCCATTTCACTAATCAACGAATGCCTTATTAGCCACCCATTATAGTTTGAGAGATAATATGATATGTTTATACATAGGTTTGATTATATTAATTCCTATCTATTCAGATCAATTATAGTGGGAAATTGCATGTAAATAGATGGATGATCTCCATTACTCCAACTTGATTGTACAACCTCCCAAACATAAATAAATCTAGGTAGATTAAACACCACTTTTGGGTAGATTAAACATTTTTATCACACTGACTCTGTATTTTCACTTCATTTTGAATGTCAAGCATGCATCAAGTTGGTATTTTAACTTTATTTGGATAATGTCTAAATTGATCGAACACTTTCCTACTTTTAGATTACCTTAGAGTTATTGGTAAGATACTATTAGTCATCAACAATTTTTTACAATAATCAACTTAACTCACTAGCCTCTTTTATTAAAAAGTCTATAATCATTTTTGCATAATTACATTTTACATACAACCACACTTTTTAAAAATCAATCTTCTCATTAACATAGCAATGACAAAAGTCTATGTAATTTAAAATTACATAATAAATTGAATTATTTCCAAATACTACACATTGATTATTATAATATATTTTTATGAACATTCCCTATTTAATGATAACTCCATATACAATCATTCAAGAAAAACTACCTTTTACATTTTTGTGTCAAATTATGTGCACAACTTTAAAGCTAAACAGTGCAACAATCACCTACCTTTGACTTCTCTAATTGTTAACTTTAAGATGCAAATTAAATATACAATTAATAATTGATATTCTATAATCAATAATCTCTTTACTGAGTCTACATATTAAACAAGGGAGCCACTGCTGTGGCGGTAGTCTTTGCCGGGGTCTGCCACAACAACATAATACAAACAACTTGACCTCATGAATCTTGTAGCCGATGGGCACACTAAATTGATTTCTAAGAATTTGTCTCACATCATTTATGGAATACTTAGAAAGATAAGTATAATGCTTTCTTGACCGTTGTAAAGCGGTTGTATCAATATTCATAATAATAATATTTCGTCAATAACTTTTCTATAAAACCGGCGCGGTCACTGAATTCGCCCGTTGATAGTTATACGTAGATATTGCAATGTTTAATCTTGGATGCAGATATAAATGCCAGACGTGATGTACTTGAAAAGATCTCCATTCAATATACGTTAGAGTTCAGAGCTCAGTTCAGTACGTTAGCCTGAGAAGTTGAATTTCTTATATTATGAGCAAACGATCTCTAATTTAAAATTTAAAGTCAGAGTGGATCAGTTTAGTAGGAAGGTGGTATGTCACAAAAAAAGATTTCAATAATATTTTAGAATTGATTAATCTATTAATTTAGTTACCAAAAAATATGAAAGTGGTATGTCATTTAAAAAAGATTTCAGGAATATTTTAGAATTGATTAATTTATTAATTTAATTAGCAACAAAGTTTCGAAAATATTTTAGAATTAATAGATCTATTAACTTAATTACCGAAAAAAAATTCGAAAATATTTTAGAATTATTGACCAAGACAAGCAAACCCTCCAAATCTAATTACAAATAGACTGCAAATCAGTTGTCCCTCCAAATCTAATTACAAGTAGACTGCAAATGAGTTGTCTGTTTCATGTTTCGCTGCATAAGGTTGACATCCATATGTTGAAGTTCTGTGTTTCTATACCCTTTGGGGCCAGAGAAAAGAGATATAATACCAGCACTGAAGTGGAGTAATTCAGGAAGATCTATCAACAGAGCCTCATCCCTAATAACTTCAATAGATCACTAGAGCGCCTCAGAACCTGAGCTGGTCATGTGCTCTGAGGATT
>APFE031154482.1:94173-105768 GCA_000404065.3 Pinus taeda
GCTGAAGCTGAGATTCCAGCTGCAAAAATTCAATGTTTTCCTGTGCATTTTGTAGACATGTTTGAATTTCTGAGAAAAAATCCTTGCTGATTTTGACTGTATTATTCATATTAGAGAGTATTAGATTGTCCATTAACTCTAATATTGCACTAATTGGAGCCATTTTTAATCCTCAAAAATAGTGAAACAATGAGGAAACGTGACGCAGGGTTAGGCCTGCAATACCCACGATCAATAATATCTAAAACATAGAAGAATGCATCCCAACATTTACCGAATCCAAAAAACTTCAATCACTAGCCAATTCATACTTTCATTTCAACCTGTGGAAGCTTTCCAATATATGTTCAAAATCATTCAATATTATCAATCTCAATCCACTCACCTTCAGGCAAAAACAATACTCAAATGCTCCCTAAATCGTGCCAATATTCACATGAGATTATACACATCACAGTTATATCATGGTCACTGTGATACACATCATTGTCAAGGCATGTCATACATCACTGTTACAAAGACACTGTTATACACCAAAATTACTGTCATAAGGTTCAGCTATACAATATCATTGTCATAAGGTTTTTCGATATAATATCATGAATTTCTGCCCAGACTTCACTCGTTGGAAAAGTCCCCTTCATCACTGAGAAAGGTTGCACATGATTAGGTCATTAGGCCACATATATAATCATAGAGAGAGACCACATATGAACTGATATTAGGCCGCAAACATTAGGTGAAATAGGTTGCAGAGGATGCTAAGATTAGGCCGCAGAAGATGTCAAGATAGGTCGCAGAAGCATCCCATACCCCGTGTGTATTGGCGACATTGAGAAAGCTTCTGATGCACAGACTAATGGGTTTCCCGGAGGTGCGCAACCAAATTTGCAGAGAGGTTCTCCTTAGGAAATATATATAGAATGCATGAAAGCTCCAAACTCAAAAGATAGTTTTAAAGCTTTAACCCAATGTCGACTCAATTCATTACTTGGAAAGTATGAAAACCCAAACTTGATGTGCGTCCTTACCTCATATCGCTCATCTCATATTGTTTGATCAAAGGTTGTTCATACTTCTCGGGTTCTCTTCGCTTACATACAAAGAAATTCAGTCCTCTTTATTCAGATCATCTTCTATTCAGATCATCTTTTATTCGGATCATTGATTAGTAGGAGAGCCATGGCCAGGGAAAGCAAGGTGAGTTTGAAGAGCTCAGATGACGAATTGTTTGATGTCAAAGTGACTGTTGCATTTGAATCTCAGACCATCAAGAACATGATTGAGGACACTGGCACCGCCAACGCTATTCCGCTACCAAACGTTTCTAGTAAGATACTCTTGAAGGTCATGTTTTGGCACCATCCACCAGTGTGGATTTCTTCTCTGATTTCAGTACTTCAGGGAGTCGAAAATCTGGAAATTCCAACCGCTCTAGACCTCAACAGATTGAAGAAACACCATTCAAAAGTCGGACTGACGACGACAACGATGAACCAGATGTAAATGACCAGGATGTGCACCGGCTGATTATTGTGACACAGAATCGAAAGATGAATAGGAGTGACAGGAGAGACGGGGCAGAGCAGGGTGCAATGAACTGGCAAACGCTATCAATGACGGTCTTTATTTTTATGAACAGGAGCTACGAAATGGGCGGTCAGAGAATGATCAGAGGAGTCAGCTAGCCTTGGAAACCAAACCTATTACAAATGATTCCACGTCAGCTGGAAGTAGTTAGCGAGTTGGTTCCATGCCAAAGTCTTTTCCTCCTTTCCAACATCCAAGTCATGAACTTTTGGAAGATCATGGTTTTAAACAACAGAAATATTTGAAATTCTACAAGCGTTGCATGGTAGAGCGCAAGAGAGTTGGTACTGGTTGCAGTGAGGAAATGAATACTCTCTACATATTTTGGTCATTTTTCCTCAGAAATAATTTCAACGGCTTCATGTATAATGAGTTCCGAAGATTAGCACTGGAAGATGCAGCAGCGTAAATGACTCTTTGCAGTAGCAATTATTCATTAAGAACAACAGCAGCATTCTTGGAGATCTTGAAATATTCATTGATGCCGCTTTTCTTAATTTCTGTGTCAGACGTCCGTGACCTAATGGCTACTCTGACGGAGCCCTTATGGGGTTGTCAACAACATTCGTAAACGCTGCACCTGTGCCAGCATATACTATTGTTGTCTACATGCATGGTTCATCAAAATGTTAATCCTCAATAATATGCATCAATCCAAAATTTGAAGATCAAATGATCTGGTAAACCAATGTAGGTTTTTTTTTTTTTTGGAAAAGATCAGGCATTTTGCTAAATTGTGTGTAGGTTACTAGGATTGGCATAGTAGCACATTGAGTGTTCCCATGCCTTGAAGTATTTGATGATGGATGAATATATTGGTGATTTAGAAGTCTGCGGAAAGTTAAAAATCCACTCAAGATGCCCCGAGTTCGATTAACCACAGGCAGAGGCACACAAGAAACAAAGGCGGTACTATAGGGATTGACTCGCAGACCTCGAGCAACGCCAATTTTTTTTCCTTTTTTTTTAATCTAAACTATATACGCTGAGATGTAGGCACGCCATAGATCGAAGCTTAAAATCATCCATGGGCATTGCATTAATAGTCAACAGTCATCATGCGAATCCCAACAGTCACTTCATTATAGCGCTAGAGCAACGTACACACACACCAAACTATTCGATGCAGAAGACAGAGAATAATGACAGGAAAATAGCAGAGGTGTCAGGATGAACAGTGCTGGTCAGGGAATAATGGACAACACTTCTTTCAGGAGAGTTCATGGGCAGTGAGGCAAAGAATATGGTAGAAATAAACTGCACAGAAAGGCCATAAACAAATGGCTCAAATTAATTATGCAGGGCAGGAATACGCCTGCTCTGATACCATGTTAAACGCACATGGGGAGTGAGAGAAATATGAAAGATAAATCATGTAGTTCAATTTTATTAATAATTTGATATACATTTATAGTACATTTGGTGACCGTTGGGATTCACATCCCAAGGTCCCTTGGACTGCTTTGTCCATTCGGCTTCCACACTAACCCATTTAGGATTAGGTGTCCAACAGTAATCAATTTGTAATACCTTATCCTAAACCTTTTACTTTTTGTGGCCAATAAGGTTTTCTTTCCCTCCAAATCCTAGCCATAAACAATAATACACAACAACAAGATTTCCCATCTCAACTTAAAGATGACAGTTAAAGCATGGTATGCTCCATTATTCTTTTGAATAATTTAAGACAAATACATCATGGACATATATGGTGATACTTATACATCTCTTCTAGAGTTACCTAACTCTTTTCACAACCATGATCTAACATAAAAGCATCAAACTTCAAAGATGGTGTGAGTTTATATAATATTCCTTTAATTAATGTTTTTATTATAAATTTTTTTTGTTAAGAAAATGAGTAAATTTGGTATTAAATTGGTGTTTGGTTGTAACTAAATACCCAGGAAATGTTTATATTTTTTTAAGATACAATCTTCAATAGAAAATAGAAGAGCAAACCTAAAAACTTCATCTAGCAAACTAGCCTATACATACATTTTGTTAACCATTCTACAATTGTAGGCATGGAAAAATTGGCCAAACCAAAAAACAATCTTACAAAATGTGATCATAAGTCATGGAGAGGGGTCAAATGACATCTTATCCGAAGGGTAACCGAAAGAGTTTCTAATTGTGTTGTGATGTTTCTCAAATTTCCTCTGAGATTGCAGTTCAACAAGTTGACGATGAATGACCTTGATCTCATCCTCTTGTTGGTTCACTTTTGCATGGAGCTTTTGCATTTCTTCTGCCAAAAGGAGCATACTTATTCTCCATAACAATAAAAAAGAAGATAGAGGAACAAGGATTCAGAGACACAAAACGACAAAACACTAGTACAAAATGGGAGATTAGTGACTACACGAATAAAAAAGTTAGTCGTCATAATTATTTCAAGTGAATTAATACTAAATTTGAGTAATTTTAAGTGATCAAAGTAAAATGACTAATATAGTCTAGGGATAAAATATACGACTAGATAATAAGTGACCCAACTAAAAACGACTAGTTTAAATGACTAATTTAGTCTAGGACTAAAATATATAACTAGATAATAAGTGAAAAAATTAAAAATGATTTACATAAATGACAACTATAGTCCAAGAATAAAAATATGACCAACTAATAAGTACAAGTATATAAATTAGTCATCTATGCTAGACATTTTTAATTGTGTCACTTCGGAAATGGAAAATTGCAATTTTGATATCGAAGTGTTACATTTCACCAAATTTTAACAATACAGATATATTCTGAGACCCCCTTGTCTCTGTATTCATCTAGAGTGTTAAGATTTAAAGATAAACGCATCTCTAAATCTGTCTACAACGTTAAAATTTAAAGACCCCTTTAAGAGGGTTTATATATCCATCTGAAACACTAAAGTTTAGGTAAATGGATTCAACAACCCCTTAAAAGAATCTATGAATCCATATATAATATTAAAATTATAACATGTTTTTATACAATATATAATAGTTTTATACCCCTTTTACAATATATAATAGTTTAATACTAGTCCTCTTTTTGGGTGCCATTGGTTTGATGGGGAGAGTCACGTCAAGGACTTCATTCACACATTCATGCTTTATGGTGGCTATAATGAGATGGTTGATATATTGGTGAAATTGACCTCCTTGGCATCTGAGATGACCAAGCTCATTTTAGAGGGTTAGCGCATCATTGCCTCGACGCCCAATGATGAGGAAATGGGGAAACTCATAACAGATTAGCTGAGAAAATTGGGTGCCTCGGAGCAGATCATGTATTATCACATTATCCCTATCAGACTGAGGAGAACTTGTATACTGCTATGAGGAGGTTCGATAGGGTCAAGTATGATACTCTTAGGGTCCCTCATAAGGTAGTCACTTAAGAAATAGATGGGATTGTTATGTTTGGGCATGGACAAACTACTACCCACCTCTACGATCATGATATTTATGTTAATGGAAGAATCTATGTTTAGGGCATCGATAAGGTATTTATCCCATAAGAGCAAACAACAAGCCACCATGTTAAGGGAAAAAAGTTGGAAGAAGAACAAAACGAGGTTGAGGAAACGAAGAAGCCAAGTAAAGGTAGTTCATTCCCAACATTGAATTGTAAATTGTTACAGTAAGAACTATATTGGGAATGTGAAATTACCTCCTGAAAACGGAGGGGCTAACTTCCCAATTGAGGAAATTTTCCTCTAACCTAATCAATAAATCCCAACATATGTGGTGTCCTGTATGGTTAATTTGTCACAGTTTGAGGATGCTTTTTTGGTTGGACTTCTCCCTTCTCTGTGGGATATGTTTTATGGGTGTGTGCGAAACAGTCTGATAATCCTATCTTGTGCCATCATCGTAGAAATATGCTCGACACCCTTATTTGGCAACTAGTCCAACAATATAATTTTGTGAGTTTTTTTTTTTGGTGAGTGTGTCTATTTCTAATGAATCTAGTCTTCATGGATTTCTAGGTTAATAAGGCTCTTGTTTTTGCCCCAATTTGTTTTGTAATCAAGGTTTACTCCTCCATTTGTAAGGAATCTAGTCTTCATGGACTACTAGATCAAAAATAGCCTTGTACTTTGTTCTATTTCGGCATCAATTTATTTCTTTTTAGGGTTTACTCCTATCTACGTTTACATTTCCTACTACAATTAACTTTTGATGCATGCAATTTTTTGTTGTTCCTTCAAAGCATCATATCATTCCATCTATGGATGGAATTCTTGCATTTTAAAATTTGTTTATATGTGTTAAGCATTGGTAAACAATGTAATTCTTCAAGAACTACCAGATTAAGAAGACTTCTCTACCCTATTATGTTTTGGCCCTAGTTTGTCACTCAGTCAGGGCATATTCTTCCCAAACATTTCTAGTACCTTACCTAGGCCACTTTCTGAAGACTTCTTTACCCTATTATGCTTTGGCCCCAGCTTGTTGCTCAACGAGGGCATCTTCTTACCAAACATTTCTAATACCTTACCCAAGCCACTTTATGATGCACATTGTTTTCTTCCTTTCTCCCTTATAACATATATTCATTCATCTATTTATGGGAAGATCACATTTTGGATTTTTGTGAGGATGTATGTGCTATCCATTAGTATACATTCTTCATGGACTACTAGGCTAGGAAGACTCCTCCACTCTCTTCTTATTTCGTCACAATTTATTTCTCAATCAGGGTTTAATATGTAGGTATTTGTTGTAGCAATGATTTTAATGATATGTAGGTATTTGTTGTAGCAATGACTTTAATGATATGTAGGTATTTGTTGTAGCAATTATTTTAATGATATGTAGGTATTTGTTGTAGGATTTTTTTTTTTTTTGATGCTGGAGGTTATTTAGAGTTTGTTTGGTGATGTATTTTCACTTCAGAGATGGATTACACTCAATGTTATTTTGGCTATGTGCTCCCTTACATGTTATATAAATGAGAACTTTTTCTTATTTGTGTATAAATGGTTTTTATTAATATGGATGCACATGAATATATGTTGTTTTCTTTAAAATTTGAAAATTTTATGTTTTTTTGGTCGATCGATTTTTTGGTCTGTTTTTTTACCGATTCTAGTCCAGTTCTGAGTGGTTCTCGGTCCGAACGGTTTTTTGTTTCAATCACCGGTTTGGTTCTAATAACATTGGGTATGTCAAGAATATTAATCTATTTTGGTCTGATTTGGCACTGATTTGGATGTTATTCATGCTCCACTCATACAATAGGTTCTACTGAGCCCATCACCTAATGAACAATAACATTTTGTAGCCCCTTAAAATATTATCTCATTTACTATTACAGTACTAAACTGAATTATATGTGATCTAGTTGAAACTTGCCCATGCTTTATCCATTGTAGAATTATGTCTAC
Organism: Pinus taeda; assembly: GCA_000404065.3. Taxonomy (NCBI): domain Eukaryota; kingdom Viridiplantae; phylum Streptophyta; class Pinopsida; order Pinales; family Pinaceae; genus Pinus; species Pinus taeda. The sequence continues at coordinate 101,135 of APFE031154482.1, forward strand.
TTCTAGCTCTGTGTCAACTTCAACAACTTACACTTTTGAAGCAACTGCAACAGATAGTTTTTCATCAATGATCTATCATTAACAACTTATACAAATTTAAGTGATTCATGTTGAAGACCATCTGAATGCTCATGCATGGTGGTAACTCCAACTTGAATGCCTTTTCTCCAGTTTGCTTGATGATGGTGTATGAGACATATTTGAGTGATTTGATATCCCTACCTCTCTCCTTAAATATATTTAAGTGGTTTGATATTCTTTCCTCCCTCCTTAAATTTCTCCTTTTGAGGCAACCCAAATTTTATCTCATGCACAAAACTAGTGATGTGCACAATGTTGATCGTGCATGGCATTATGTTTTTGTTGATTCTTATGCTAAACATCTCGATCTTGACCATGAATCTTATAGATGTGGTCTATACACATTTTTTCTATATGCAATGACCTCTTTCATCATTGTTGCCTTGTTTATAGGACCCAAAATGGCTAATTGTTTCTACTGACAAAAATATCAAGCACGCTTCAAAAGATGAAGTTCATGTTGTGCTATGTAGTGTGCAATTGTTACCCATTTTTAACCATAAAAATCCAAAGACATGAGATTCAAACATGTCATGTGTGCAACACAATTATAATTGTGCTATGTAGTGCATGATTATAACAAAGTTGTACATATGGCATGTTAGCATCCCATGTCTTTGGAAGTTTATGGTAAAAAATGTTTAACAATTGAATTATGTTATGATTTAGTACCTTTGTTTGAACAATGGTCGAAGGATGGAAGAAGATACTTCTCTTTAGCTTGGTGTCCATAAATCCTCACACTTGTCAAAAGTAGCTGAGAAATATTTTCTATTGATATGAGATGATTGGCAATGGCAGACCAAAGTGCATCCAAGCTCATTTAGGAAACCATTATATGGCATGTTGTGTTGAAGTTGTTTTGTTGCAAGGCATTATCAGTCATTATGTTGAGAAGTCCATAAGTAGCATCAGATAGTCATTTCCCCTACAAGTTGTCAACAAGCCCTCAAGGAAATCCATTGAAATTGACTCTCATGCTCTACTTGGAATTAGGAGTAGAGTATACTTGCTCAATTTCTAGGTTGTTGGCTTTGAAATTCTATAAAGGGAACAAATTATTATGAAATCATCTATTATTTTCTCTTGTGAGTAGAAATAACGTACAGAAATTTGTTGTTGTCTTCTCCACTCTAAAGTGTCCTTAAAATCTGGAATGGTGGGCTCTATGAAAATACTTTACTCTGTGATCTCCTCAAGGAGCAAGAATACCATTCAAGTTATATATAATCTCATCCTTTAGTAGATAGTTGCAAAACTCTTCATCTTATGGGGTCATCCAAAACTTATTGCACCAAGAGGCGCTCTTGTGCCAGTATGGTAGAGATGTTGTCCTATCTAGTCATGTCATGTAAAAATTTTCACTGGTTCATTATACAATAAAAAAATAAAAATAAAAATAAAACAAATAAAAAATAAAATTAATCATTAAAATTAAATGCAATAAGATAATCAAATTTCATTAGTAGTTTCTTAATTCTATGTTTAGAGACACCATGATATTCTTAATATAAAAATAATAAAATATAAAATAATTAATAAATTAAAATAAATAGAGATAAAAGTCAACCTGCAAAAGTACCAGAAATTTGATTAAATAGTGGTTAATCCAAATGATGGTGGGAAATTCAATAACGCTAGTAAATTCCAAAAGAGTAGTAAATCCAAACTTGGCGGCAGAGGTAGTCAAATGAAAATAAGCTCAGTGCAATAAAAAATTTCCACGTTATAAAAAATGGAGTTCAATGACGTTAGCCCTAAATTTCCACGTCATAAAAAATGGAGTTCAATCGACGTTAGCCCACCGTAACTTTTGACTGAGAGTTGGCCTAAACTATTAGTCAAAGTTTCAGCGTTATAAAAAATGGAGTTCAATCGAGGTTAGCCAACCACTTTTCATAGTCTTGCACTTTAGCCTGAAGTTTAGGTGAAGAATCTAAATTTTTGGATAAAGGTTTCCCGAATAAAACTGAAACTGGATTTTATTTTAATTTTTTGTTTGGTAAAAAGATAATATTTACACAGTAAAAATTGTTTTTTTCTCGGTTAAGAGTTTTTTTTAAGTTAGAAAATAGGTTAACAATGCAAAAAATTTAGAGTTTATTTTTTTTGTAAGTTAGAAAATAGGTTAACAATGCAAAAAACTTAGAGGGCATCTGGCAGGAGTGAGAGCCTCCTCTTTTATGGATCACTAATAGGTATATAGGTCGGGTGATTTTCTTTGAATAATAGTAATGAGTCAATCTCCATTAGCAGATAGTAGGCAGTGATCCTCATAGTTGGTTTGATAATTGAGTTATGATAGGTTTCCCCACTATTTACATAAATTTCAAATATTTAGCTCACATAGGTAGATTAGATGATAACAAGGTATTTTGTTAAGCCACTTCATAATGTAAATGTCACTAGTTAAAAACTATATAAACAAATATAAAACCATGCTAAAAATTGTATAGCCAACCAAATATAGTCCTGAAATAACTTTGACATCACTACTACTCAAACCACAAATTAAAAATATCAATAATCCCAAAACTCATATATATTTATATACTTTATTTATTTCTTCCCTATAAAAAAATTAAAAATATAACTAATCCCAAAACTCATATATATTTATATACTTTATTTATTTTTTCCCTATTAAAAAATTTATTTTGAAAAACAATATTACTCAATTTTATATTTCCTTTTGCAAAATCAAAATAACAATGAAATTAAGATACTTCTATCTTCTCCCCTACTAGAGACTAAATATCTTTACTTGACTCTTCCCCCTTTTGCTTCCTTACTTCAACTTTCTTCATATTTATACTATTTTATACCACCTCTTCTGCCACTGAGGTCTGCACTTTATTTAATTATGCTCCTTCCTTGTAACATCCTTATTAGACTTAAACATCTATCCATGTGGCCATCTCAACAATTGTGTCAAATATAATCATAATATCAACCATTTTCAAATCATTTTTCAACCCATTGTTCAAGGCTTTCCCATATATTTAGGGTAGGCATTTATGCACCATGATAGGGAACCAAAAGTATTCCTATCTCTAAATGTATAGGAAAGTCTTGAGGTATTAACAATAGTATGTAGATTGCGACTATTTCTACATTCGGGGATCTTAAAATTGATGTTACTGTTTATATAATTTAATTATAACCTTTCAGTTTATTAAAATTAAAATTCATTTTTTTTGAAATATTATTTTTTTTTTTTATAGATTAATTAATTAATGGAAATATTTAAGTATTTTTTAATATAAATAAAAATAAATAAAAATTTCTATTTAAAATGAAAGTCTACAAAACCAATACAACAACTCAATAATATCTAAATATTTTCGTTTAATTTAAAGTTTAAAATTAATAAAATTTTATTTATTATTTTAATTTAATAAAACAATAACTAAGTTTAATAATATATATTCATAAATAAATTTATAATTATAATTATAAAATATTTAATATTATATTTTTAAAAATGTTTAATAGTTAATTTTGAATTAAATGTCAGGAAAAAAACATCTTCACGCTAAATTTAAGATTATATTCTCAATTTAATATGAAACATAATGCTAATAATTATAAATGAAATATCATTAGTATGATACTACATAAGAAATTAACACTGATTTAATAAGTTAGTCTCAAGAATAAATGTGTTAAGTTTTATAGTTTTAATTTTGTTTATAGTTTTGTCAAGTTTCACTAGCACGATCAGTTGAGGATGGGCTTCGTTAGCAAGGCAACCCAGGATCAAATCTCATGGGGGTGGTTGTGCCTCGTGCTAGGGGAGGAGACATGCTAAAAAATCCAGTTAGCTAATGGCTAGTGTGGCCCAAGGCAAGTGCGATCCCTTGGTGACTTTGACAGCTTAGATGCCTCTGGGTCACAACTGCTCAAGCCACAACTCAAGCCTAGAGGATCACATACAGCTTGACAAACAAATAAACAAAATATTGTTCATATTGTTCATTCATATTGTTTATGGCTCCAATACCAATTAGTAATGGTTCTATTAAATTTTTTCAACATTTTTTGAAGCGTTTTCTATAAATATTGTTTATGATGTCATTAGCATTGTTTGTGGCTTCATAAATAAATTCCATGGTTCCACGACTAAAGATTCATGGTTATATAAAAAAAAATCAAGGTTTCTTAAGTGCTCAGGGTTAGATATGCATAGTTAATTATTCCATTGACATTATTTGTAGTTCTATACATAGTTCTCAATGTTCCACCATCAAATTTTCACTATTCCACTTACTTTTCATAAACATGGCTCATAGTTGCACGATAATTACTATGTGGTTTCATAAAGAGTGTTTAAGGTTATACCACTAAATGTTCACAAATCCACTGACCTTGTTCAACATTCCTTAACTATTTGTGGTTCCATAAACATTGTTTATGGTTCCATCTGTAGAAATTTTGAATAACATGACACTTATTCACAGAAATTATCCTGATTATACACTATTTGCAGAATCATGCATAATACATAACCTCCTCTACGTTGATCATCAATTTTGCGGAATTAAGAAACAATC
>APFE031154482.1:105991-125346 GCA_000404065.3 Pinus taeda
CGTGGCCTCCCGGGACGTAACCTCATGCAAGCAAGGAATGAACATTAATTCGAGATTAGGAGGAGGATTTTCATTTAAGTCCTGCGTTGATTGATGCAATATGCCTTCTATTATAATCATGCCGATCCATGGTTCACTCACCCAGCTTTGTGCTCTGCTACGCGGCATTAGAACCAGGTTTACGGGAGCTGTGGGTGATGGCGTAAATTTGGGGCATTGCCGCAGGCTCAAAGCCATCTCTCTCAAGGGTAATTTCTCCCCTGTTCTGGATTTTTGCACTCTGTCTATACGCTCAGTCACACTGTGGTGTTGGTCGATAGCTATGTTGGGCATCCTTCTTGCCTCACCCGTCTCCGTCCTGGTGGTCATCTTGTCCATAATCCTTTAGAGGCCTACCTTCTTTCTGTTATCATGGTTCGTTCTGGAAAAAGGCATCATTCTGGGGGGCGTCGTGACAATCGTCTGCATCCTCCAGTTGGTCTTGCCATGGAAACAACGACGGAACCGTTCAATCCCTCCTCCGACCATGAAGCTGGGCCTTCTGTTAGCTCTGGTCGAAAACCTAGGCCAAATAGTGCTTTTTAAACAACGCACTTCAAGTTTCAAAGTAACTTGCACAGGCCCCTGGTAACTGCCCACATCACCCTTATACTCTCGGAAGAGGAAAACCTTGTCTCCCCCTTGGCCTGCATCGCCCCTGATCCCTCTCCTGGCAGTGAGAATTCCTCGGACAGTGACAGCAAGGAAAATTGGGAAAAACAGAAAGATGAACAGGAGGATTTTCTCAAAAATCTTCCTCCTTTGGACGACATAGGACTTGCAGCTGAGGACAAAACTCATGGCGAAGCGGAACATGCCATAACTATCCCTGACAGCGATTTAAGCGGTAATGAAGGTTTTAAGGATGGCGACACTGCTTGGGATGAGAAGAAGGACAATGACCCAACAAAAGAGAAGTAACGCCTCTTGGGACTGTCTCTTTTTGTTTTGGCTCCGGTATCAGACTTATGGTCAGGTTTCTATGCAATTGTCCTACTGTTTTTTGGCTCCCAGATGGGAATTTGATGACTCTGTATTTGCTGGGTTGCAGTGTTTTTTGTGTCTCTGTGCTGGCTCAGTTCTCCTTCTCGACGACGCATGTCTCTCTCTATATGTGCTTTCTGGTCTCTTGCACTCTGTAACTGATTTCCCAGCTTATGTCTGTAATGGGGAAGTTTTGTTTTATCGAGTGTTGTAACGCCTCGCTCATATGTAAAAATATTTTGCCTTTCAGTTAATAGAAGTTAGTATTTGCAGAGAAAAAAAAAATAGAGGTCCATATTTTTTTACCAACTTGACCAATCATCCACAAATAGCATCCTGCAACTCATAGACCATGATCCATATGTCTAAAAATAGACTTTGCGCCAAATATATCCTGCGGGCACACTTAGTGAAGGCGACTTCTTTTCACTAAGCTCCATCATCTTGTTGCATTTTCAACACCATCGGCATGGTTCATAGTTCAATAAAAAGTGCCTATGTTTCCACCACCTAATTTTCATAATTCCATCGCCTTCTTCAAGGTTCTTTAACTTAGCATAATTTTGTAAACAACTTTCATAATAATGGATAGATTTAATAATAGAAAATGTTGTGACCTAATTGAATAACTATATCACACAAAAGGATTCAAGTTTAAGCTTGTTTTTGGTCAAATGTCCAAAACATAAGTATCTCTAACAAATTTTATTAGAATTTTATTGTACAATATTATAGTATTTAGATACCTAACAATTATATTTTCATAGAAACTAATGAATAAAAATTATTACTATACAAAATATAAGAAAACTAAAATAGAGAAATACTAATTTATTGGCCTAAGATGAGCATCTGCTTGCATATCCTTTGGCAATATATTTATTTGTCCAATGGCATTTTGATTAATTCCAAAAATGGCGATAGGAAATACCTCACCCATTCTCTCCATTGTGACTATACCTTGAGAAAACATCTATTCCCCATCTTCTTTCAAGTGTATAGATTTGTCATTGAGGGATGGTCCTCACTAGAATTTGTTTTCTTCAAAGGTGGGGGTGGTATAATGACTTCTAGAGGTAAATCAAGATGAACCACTATTCTCTCAAGAAGCTATTAGAGGGTGATTAACACCACATTACACATTGAAAGGTGTCATAAATGAATTTTCAAGGATACATCAACCTTTTTCTACAAATCATAGAACTCCAAATTAAATTTTTCAAAATCAATTACACATATATCCATGGAATTGTTTTCCTACTTGAGTTGGATAGTAAATTCATCTGTCCAATGGTTTTATTGTAGTGTTTAATTATGGCACACATTGAGCTTGAACATTTTCCTTCTCATACTATTACAAACCACATTGATCCATGTTTAATTCATGAAGAATACAACAACCCCATCTACAATGAGTATATGATTAAAAAATTGTTGGATGCTTCAATACCTCTCCCAAATTTCACCAAAACTTTTCCCACCATACAATGAAACTAGAACCCAACACACTAACAAATAGTGAAGTGGAAGTGTCAACCTCACATCCAACTATCTTTCCCTACCATGCCCAAGGGTTCCTGCAAAGCAACGTACTTGTAAAGGGCTCAACACCAAGGTTGAAATGTTAGAACTAAGACCCAAATCTAAAATAAAACAGGTTTTCTAGCTTTGATAACTTCTAGAGGGGATTTATAATAACTTGTTGATGGTGCTAGAAACCGCCAACACACACTAGTAGAAAATGAGAAATTAGTGACTAGGTGACTAAAAAAGTTAGTCACCATAGCTTTTCCAAGTGAAATACTACCCAAAATGAGCAATCTTAAGTGACCGAACTAAAAATGACTAACATAAATCACTAATTTAGTCACGAGTTAAAATTTGTGACTAGATAATAAGTAATACAGCTAAAAATGACTAACATGAATGACTAATTTAGTCTAAGAACAAAAACACAACTACCTAACAAGTACTACAATGATATGAATCAATTTTTTATGTTAGTCATTTTAATTGTGTCAAGCAATCTAAAATTACAAGTGATAGGGGATTGAAAGATTGTTAAAGATTGGTTGAAAGGTTATCCTTCCTAAAACACTTATTCATCCTCACATGGTGAATAGGTGAGCCAACTTTGCATTATTTATCTCTAATAATTTGTAATTTTAAAATATATTTTTTAATAAGAAAATGATTTTATGTATTTTTTAAAAATCTATTCATTGAATCTAATTGGATCTAGTTTCAATTTGAAATTAATTTGAAGATCACTTTAAATTTTTAAGACTATAATATCAAATAAAAACTACTTTAATTTCATATTAACCGACCTAGATCCATCTTAACCCCGATCTATCAAGCATTGAGAGGGATCCAATCTCTCGAGGTGAATTTTTTTTTTTTTTCTAGTGCAAAACTTGAGGAAATGTTTGCACCTCGAGAGATTGGATCCCTCTTGGAACTTGATAGTTATAGGGTTAATATGGATCTAGGTTGGTTATATAATACTATATAATATCTATATTTGTATTTGTGTCTCTTTGTTATTCCCTCTCTCTATCTCACCCCCCAAACATGCACTCTCTCTCTCTATCTCCATCTCTTCCCCTTCTCTCCCTCTCTATCTATATCCTTCTCTCTATTCCCTCTCACTCTCCTATCTCCCTCACTCTCTCTCCATGACTCCCTTTTCACTCCCCTCTCTCTCCACCTTTCTCCCTCTATTTTTTTTGTCCCCTCCCTCTCTTGTCCCCTCCAATTCGATCTCTCTCTCCTCATCTATATCTTCCTTCTGCTCTATCCCTTATCTCCCACCTCCCTCTATCTCTCCCCCCCAAATCACTCTCCCTCTCTCTCTCTCTCTCTTCCATCCCACTCTATCACTATCTCCCCCCTCCCTGTCCTTCTCCATCTCTCTCCATTCCCCTTCTCTCCCTATCTCTATCCTCTCCTATTCTTTCTCTTACACCCTCTCCTTTCTCCCTCACTCTCTCTCCATCTCTCCCTTCTCACTCCTCTCTCTCTCCATCTCTATCTCTCTGTGTCTTTCTTCTTTCCTCCCTCTCTCTCCCACTCCAAATCCACATCTCTCTCTCTCCCCCCTCTCCCTTCCTTCCTCTTTCTCCCTCTCTCCCACATCACTCTCTCACCCCCCCAGCACTCTCTCTTTCTCTCTCTCTCTGCCCTCCAAAATTTTCACTATCTCCCTCCCTCTCTCTGCCCCCTCCCTAACTCTCTCTTAAATTTGATCACATTGTATTGTGTTTAAGAAATTATCTAAATTAAGAAAACCTAATTGGTTGTACAATATTAAACCAATATTTTGGATCAATCATGTTAAAGAAAATAAAATAATGAACAAAATTTAAAAATCATGCACTATATTTAATCAATTATAATTAGTCAATTTGCTTGCTCTCATCCCTTGGATCCTTAACTAAGATGGATCTATGCCGGTTCTTTATATATATATATATATATATATATATATTATATATAATTTATATATATATATATATATAATATATATATAATATTTATCTATATATATTATATATATATATATATATATATATAAAGGAACCTGCATAGATTCCATCTTAGCTTAATTTTATTAAAACCTTAATTTATTTTCTATAGGAATATTTTTAGTGGTCGTGAGGAGAGAGGGTTTAGATATATCTTAAATTGTAACATTTTCCCTTTTAGATTCAATTAAAAAATGTTGTAAAATTAAATTAAAATAAAATACTTTTACTATGAAATAAGTTATGGTTTTTGGCATGTGGTATTGATAAGCCATGGTATTGGCCCATGGTATTGTAACAAAGCCGATTTACAAGTTAATATCCATGGTAAAGTGAGGGTGAATATCCATGATTAACAATATTTTCATATTGTTATAAAATGTTTTGATTGTGAAATAATTTATATTTTTTGGGCATGTGGTATTGATAGTCCATGGTATTGACCCATGGCATTGTAACAAAGACTATTTTTGGGGTGAATATCCACGGTTAAGAATCTTGTCATATTGTTATAAAATATTTTGGTTGTGAAATAAGTTATGGTTTTTGAACCTGCAGTATTGATAAGTCATGGTATTGGCCCATGGTATTGTAACAAAGCCTATTCACAAGTTAATAACAAAATCAAAATATAACAAATTGAATTTTATTATTTTTATTAATTTAAATTTTTATTATTAATTGAAGCCATATTTAAATGTTACACTTTTTAACTCTTCTTTTAATCTAGCGTCTTAGCAAAAATAACAAATTATTATTAAAATAAGTCATTTAACCCAATTGCAATTTATATTATTTTATTTTATAATATAAATATTTATTTTATTTTTCCCATTATAAATATTTATTTTCTTTTTGATTTCCAGTTTAGCGTTGGGTTCAAATAAAATATTCAAAGATTACAACATCACATTGTAGCACTGCAATTTTCTCTACCTTGTTGACAGCTGCGTGGAAATGCCAAAAGAAGATGGGATTCGAACCACAGATGGAGTTTGCATGGGACACACGTTGTAGGAGAGCATCAACGATTAGATGGAGGAAGGGAAAGATCATTGGGCGTGGAGATTTTGGCCATTTGTACATGGGTATGAATTTGGACTCGGATAGTTCTTCCTTTTTGCTAAAGATGATCCTTTTTATTAAAGATGATTTTTGTTCTTATGGGTAAACAATTTCAAGGGTTTTTATGATCAAAGCATAAATTTCATTTAGGGTTGAGGGTTTAATGATTATGATAACGCAGATCTTGATTGCGGCCAACAATTCATCAAAATACAATGCACAAGTAAGCATTTTGCATGTCATGCATGTTCTTATTGTACAGATCAGTTTGGTCCTCCCTAACTTTTCTATGGTCAGAATGCATGAAATTTTATTTTTTCTTTTCACCTTTTTTTAGTGGTTGATTTTTTGTGTAATATACTCTACCATGCCAAAATTCAAAGGGCTTGAGCGATGCAAACAAATTGTTTGGTAGGATGCAAATACTAGACCTTCCTCAGACTTTGTTACATGAAATTAAAAATTCTTGTAATCATGAACATAAAATATTTTATATTTCATCCTTAGATTCTGATCTCAATGCCTATAGTTTTAAACCATGTTACTATATTTTAAGTAGAATATACTTAGATCTATTAAACCTTACAACTCTCCAAAGCTTAGGTTAATTTCAGCTAAAAAGAAGGAACATGAATGGCTTTTGCAATTTAGACTCAATGATGACGGACAATGATTAAAAATGGAAGAACCCAAATGATTTGATAACTTTTACCCACCCATCAATTTCCAAGACCTTTGCTATTATTCTAAACCTAAACAGAGAGAGTCGAAGGAGAAGAGGAGCCTAGATGAGGTGGACCCTAACTTGCTTGATACCTTTCAAAAGTTGGGCATGCCCTTGACTAGAAGAAGAGATTGACCAATGTTGTTGTAGATGCTGTTTTTGACAGTGTTTTGATTGCTACCATGCATAGGTAGACTCTATAGGTAGTTGAGGTTATCTTTCGTTCGTTATAAGAGGTAATTTGGGAGTATCTTGATCTAGTTAGGAAGTAGCTTGCCAGGGTTTTTCCTCCTGCTGATAACTATTATGATGCTTTTTTTTTTTTTTTAGTGATAGATCCTTCTATTAAATCTCCAAGCACACACTATCACCCATGGAAATATCCACTTATTTTAGGATGAATGAGATGGAAACAAGGCAGTTTGAGATGACTCTTATTGTTGGAGATGAGAGGAGTTCTATGAGGTGAGAGGAGTTATGTGACATATATTGAAGGATGCATTGCACCATTTTATGACACCAATCATCTCCATGCCATAGTAGTGGATATTTATTGCATCGAGGGAGAAACGATAAAGTATTCCACTGTAAAGAATTAATATGTCAGGGACAAGGAATGCAGACGTGGGATTTATAATTTTATTACAAAAAGAGGCTTGTGCGATGGAGACAAATCAAGGATTTTGTGGACCTTAGTAGAGACTGGTTCGACAATCACCTGGTAATACTCAAGCATTGTTTTGAAAGAAAATTATGCAATTGGAGAGTTCTATTATGTTGCCTTGAAAAATAACTATCAATACGGGGGGAAAAAGATAATCCATATAGGGAAGAATTGCATGATTAGGATTGTTTCTAAAATTATATCTATAGGCAAGTCAAGGAACTACTACAGAGGATTATGGAAGGTGCAACCAAATTCTCATAATCATAATGCAAGGAATTTTTCACAGTGTGATTCGATGCTCATCGGTGACCAGGCAGCTGCAAATACTTATTGTTACATTCAAGTATAATTTGAGTTGCATTCTAAGTCTCTAATTTCATTTATTTATAGTCCTCCTTGTGTCCTCTATCTTAATTTCATTGTGGTAGGATTGGAATGGGTTAAAAAATCAAGCATATCATTGAGTAAAACAGACACCCACATGTCACTTTGCATACTCTATATTTTTTATACAATTAGAAGTGACCAATATGATATGTCCACAACGAAAAATCTTGATAGGCATGATGAATCCAGTCTTAGCATGGAAATCGAAACCAAGAATCATAAAATATCAATAAATTTGTGACATGGAGTAAAAAACACAATAAAATATTCTATGCTAACATTGTCTATTTAGTGCAAGGTACTACTAATATTTCATAATTTTTAGAGATGATGGATGTCATGAAGATGGCCTCAAGCAAAGTTACTGACTTGAAGATAAGATGGTCAGTGCAACTAATTACTTTAAATAGGATAAATTTAGGTAATTAAAACAAGTTTGAAAATCACTAGAAACACCACCCCCACATCATTTTATTTCCAGTTGTACAAGATAATATTGAATAAAATTATGAGCACTTCCATTTAAATTGACCATACATAAAATAACAAACAAGGTTGATGCTTTTAAAATCCATATCCATCATTAAATATACGATATGACAAGGATGACTCATAATTTTAAAGGCTATATCCATCACCAACTATAAGATAATATTTAATGAGATGAGAAAACATTTGTCTTTATATAACATGTAAATGTCATATTACTTATAACTTATGCATATTGTATCTTATTTTGCATATGTTAATTGTATAACTTCAATCTGGGAAATTTTTTACATTTAAATTGTGAAATATGTAGAAGTTACATTACACTAGCTTAAATATGCACACAAATAAAATATCAAAAATAGGGTAGGGGAATGAGTAAGCATTTTCACACTGGTTTAAAATTTCCGCTTGGTTGGTGAAGAACCAATTCAATGCTATTTTTGTGGACTATTAATTTATTAACCAAAGATTAAAAAAAATGTTAGTCTCTTAAATAAGTGAAAAAGGATATTTAGAATGTTATATAGAATTTACATTTCACGTAGCTATATCTACCCTAACGTAACTATAATATTCCAACTCCATTTTTTTATATAGAAGTTATATTTCATGTAGCTATAGAAGTTACATTTACTTGTTTTAGATATAAGTTACATTTTACATAGCTATATCTACCCTAACATAACTATAATATTCCAACTCCATTTTTTTCAAGAGTCAGATTCCCCACCCCCATGACAAAAAGGGAAGCAACAACACTCAGCTTCAAAACTGCCTTATTAGCCTTCATTATGCTTTGACTCCCTCTTCTGTATGAAATGGGATATGTTCCCTTCGCTTCAGGATTAACGAAGTCGATAGCTGGTAGATCAACTGCTTGAACTGAAGCAAGTACCTCACAAATTGGGGAATATGAGTTATTCTATTTCCAGAGGGTGATAGATCTAGAGAAGGCAACGACAACCATCATAAATAGCTTTTGTTGGCTTGTATTTAATGCAATCCCACTAGAATTTGCTACTAAAGTAAATCAATTGATGAATTTGAAGCTTGAAGGTAGTGTTGCAAGGTATTTCTATAACACTATCTATCTACATGATTCTAATGTCATGAGATGGTGTCTCAATAACACCATTTTCCAGTGACGGGTGCTAGATGTAGATAGCTTTCTCATGTCCTACAGGTAAATCGTATCATTATATTTCTATGAAATCTCGAAATGTGTTCAAAGTTTGTCTCAGATAAGGAAATATGTATGTACTCTTGAATTTATCTATGTTGTAATAAGATCAAGAATAAAAGTTGTCATTGCAAATAATTGGGATATACCATGTAAGTTTACTTTAGTACATGAAATTATTGATTTGTTAGATCCCAACTAGTTAGGGTTGATTTTATTTATTTTGTAATGAGATTAAGAATAAAGTTGTCATTTTAATCATTGAAATCTACCACGTAATATTTATTCACTACATGAAATTGTTTATTTGTTAGAGCCCAACTTATTAGGATTATGAAGAGTCCTCTTTCATAACAATATTTATGAATGCTCTATTCTTGCTCAAAGAATTACATATTATAGAAAGGTGGAAAATATATGAGATACAACTGAATGGTTTCTATTTTAAAATGTGTGGATGGAGTATAAAATCATTTTCAGTTGCGTTCAAATATATTGGAGCACCCACTAAAGTGCTTCATTTTCCTCTTAGTTAATTCCATTCTACTATCCCAATGCTTCTAGAAGTCCTTCTCTAAAGTGATCTCTTAACTATCTTGGAGGGAAATTAATTACTTGTTTGGAACCTATAGATTAGAATTTGATTAGGAGAAAGGGATGAGAAAGCTTCATATTCTTCAATATATTCTGCAAGTTAAAAGCATCTCGAACAATTGCCTTTTTGTTTAATTGATACGACAATCACTCGAGCATTTGTTAGGATTTTGAGACCCTTTTCAATAATTTTTTTCTTCTGAAAGTTATGTTCTCAATTAAAGAAAATAAAGAAAAGGTGAAAATGATGCAATGGAAGGAATTTCTATTTTAGTGCCTACGAATGCCTTGCTAATGTGAAGGGCTTGGTATTTTCTTGACTCAAGATTAGTTGCATTTGACTTCCTAGCATTTATCTAAATTTCATTTTTGTTGTGTTTATATTGCTATCCTTGAAGTTGGTGATCTACTGTGTGTGTAATAGGCAGTATTAACTACTGAGCACTCTCAAAGGTGATATTGATGGATGACTAACTTTAAATGTCCCTACTTGACACTTTAGTATTACATGATCATGCAAAGAAAGTATTAATATTAAAGGGAAGATGATTAATGTGAAGTGTTTCTTGGCTTGTCTTATAATTACTGCATTTTGGCCCCAATAATATATTTGAGGCTACTTTTTGGTTGTTAATTGTGGAGCTTCCCTTTGGCTTAGAAAAAAGTTGAGGATAAATGTCCATTGCATTGGCATTGGACATTATCAAAGAGGAATTGACCAAAATTAGTAGAGGACATGGGAGCAATTGGTATAATGAGTAGATAATCACTAGAGAAACACTGAGGCACCATAATTTCTTGTGTATTTAGATTCACTCGAAATTAACTAGTCACAAAAAAGTACCTTTTTTCGAATATTTTCATGTATACGAAATACTAGAAACGCAGTTTCAGACTAATTATTCAAACTAATAATTATCTGATAGTCATGATTTTTAATTAAATAGTATGATATGATTAATATTATAGGACACAACTATAGGGTTTGTCTATGAGGGGCATTGTGATAATATATGTACACTTCTCATTGTATTAGACAATCATCTCTCAAAGTGTGATATCCATCCAACAAAATGTACTCCCAGAGGCCATTGTGGGATTGAAATTTTTTCTTTTAGTGGACAAGTGGTGATATATTTTCTTAGGCCTTAGTGTTCTTCTTCCTTAAGGTTTTGACACTACTCACAGCTAGCACCTTCATTCAACCAAGTGAGGTACTCATCTTGGAAAGTTGAATCATTTTGTCTCCATAATCCAATATGATGTTGGATCAATCTCATGATTGTAAAAACATAGGTCATAATAGCAATGAACTTTTACTGTGGGAAAAAGAATATCCAAATTTAAAGAACATGACTCTTTTAGAAAAAGAAATAAGGATAATTTTTACATCACTATTTTTTTTTTCCATTTGTTTTCACAAGTTATCTATTGCTTGATGTTTTTAACATGTAACTTACTTGTCATGATTGTGCCTAAGTTTTTGTTGAAGGTTGAATACTAAGTTCCTAAGGTGTTATTTTCGATGGTGATGTTTTATTTGCTTTGTTTATATAGGTCATCTAGCCGCATAGCGGCCACTATCGAATGTTGAGATATATGTCGTATAAATCTTTTATAGTCTACTTTATTTTATATTCAAGTATTCATCGTCTTTCTTGTCTTATACTCGGCATTGTATCTTCTTTCATTTTTAGGAAATGAACTCAATATTGATGATAGGAAGTAGTAATTGAAGAATGAGGAGAACAATAACATTGGAGCGACAAATGTAAAATGAGAGAGAGAAGACAATTTATCTAGTGATACCCTTAGAGCCAGTATCTTGCATAAGACACACTCATAGAGACTGATGGTCAAGCCTTCAAAGTTGATGAATTCACTTGCAATGCTTTGTTAACACAGTGATAATGTTTTGAAATGATGAAACAATATTTCATGTGTAAATTGTAGTCCAACCGATATTAGGTTGGAAACTCATATTGTAATACTTGATATTTTATATAATAAAATTTATATGGTTAAAATTATTTTTATTTGCACTTAATATTATTTAGTCTTGTAATTAACATATGTAACTTTGCGTTATCATATTAGATGCACATTGTATGCCATTTTTTTTTTTTTAATTTAGTCACCAAATCATACTAATTAATTTATGTTGATTAATAATGAACACATAAAATCAATCTAAAACTACTAAATTAGTAGTTTATATTAATTAATGATGAACACGAATAAATTGAATATATGACTAAATTAGTCCTTTATAATGATTATGAAATAAATTAAATGAAATGAATAGAAACTACTAAATCAACCATTTATATAATGAATATGAAAATACCAAAAAAGGATAAATGACTACTGCAAATGATAATTTTTTTACTAAAATGATGACTAAATTTTTCATATATACGACTATTAGTAGCTAATTTACAGTATCTTATAACACAACTAACATTTAGTCATATTTCTTTGGTCATTGATTGGTTTCAAATGATGACTAAAATCTGCATATATATGACTATTAGTAGTTAATTTATAATATCTTATAACATGACCAACATTTTGGTCATATTTCTTTGGTCATTAATTTGTTTTCTCGAGGATTCAAATAGTAATATATTTTGTTGTATATTTGGTCATTAATTGGGACAAATAATAACTAAAACAATGAAAAATTAATGACCAAATTAATGACTAAATATACTATTAGATGGTAAAATTGAGGAAATCAATTACTGACTAAGCTAAAAGTGACTAAAATTTGGTTGTGTTATAATATACTGTAAATTAGCTACTATTGGTCACCGACTGAAAAATGGTCATTTATATGCAAATTTTGGTTGTTTTTCTAGTAAATAATTAGTCATTTTGTACTAGTGATATAGGGGGTCTCCCCGATATGAAGTACTAATTATACCTCACACCATTTGGTATATGAGCCCCATCTGGAATATGGCCTAACTACCACAATCTTAAAGATTTTCCTTACATGTTGTGGTTAGCATAAGAGAGAAACACACATGTACTTTTGAATGAGAAAGTAAGTAAGCCTTGTGGAATGTTAATTATAATACATATAAAGGTTCTTTCACTGAGAGAGAAGAGGAAGTGAGTCTTTAGAAGAAAAGTAGTACTCTTAGCCTAATAAAGGCACAAACACATACATATAAAATAATAGTTAACCATATAGTGAAATAGTTCACATAGACATAACGATCATTAAAGCGAGTACAACACACATTCAACAAGATAAGCACTGAAGCCAATGAAGTAGTTTAGTTTCTTTAGTACATGAGAACATAAAAACATACCACAAACATCTAAAGAATAGTCTTACAATATTCATGATATATGCATGAAAGTGTGTTGGCTCAAAGAGCTTCTGTTATTAAGCAAAATTTCCAAGATATATCATTACACCACTAGCCCCAATAGTGGAGCATTAAGCTACTACTTGCTCCTTAAGAGAACAATATTCTCTTTAATGCTTAGTTTGAGAAGCCAAGGTGAAAAGTACTTTTCTTGTGTAATGAGGCTTCTTTAATAATAGGAGGAATGACCTTTCGTATGCCCATGACTCTTGACCTACCCTCATGACTCTTGGACCTCTAATATGACCTTTGAACTTCTAGTAACTACTTTTTCCACATATGACTCTTGGACCTCTAATATGACCTTTGGACTTCTAGTAACTCCTTTGTCCACATATGACTCTTGGACTTCCCAAATATTTACATTTACAATATTTTCAAAAATACATAATCATTTTCCACATCATATTATGGCGGAAAAATTACTTGTCACTGAAGTTGATGACTTGCAGTCTAATGAATTGTAGCATGAAACTCTTTGAGAATTGACGACATTGTATGTCTTCAATACTTTGTGCATATCTTGCATTGTGACTGGTTACTACCCTCTAAAGGGTCTAGACATACTATGGAGTATTCATGGGTCACTTTGGTCATTACAATCCAACATTCCTTTAAATGTCGCAACTTGGTGCCTTTGTGCCTTGGCCTTCAATAATTCTTTCTCGGACAACTTCTTCTAGTAGATATCCTTGAACATATTCTTCCATGTTCATTGAGTGTACCTGTAGGTGAATATCACTCATGGAAAAAAAACATCAATATAAAAATTTCCTACTCTACTGTGATTCATGTAATGTAACATCTGAGGCTCAACAGTGTGCTGGGGAGAAGAAAGAGGACCTTCTGAGCATAGTACACACTTGTAGGATACAAGGAGGTGGGAAGCAGGTGAGTGCATGACATAGTGGTAAGAGGAAAGGGTGCAGGATTTGTTCACTGAGACTGCACAATATGCTAAGGAGGAAGGTCACAACCATAAGGAGGGTGCAACGCATAGTTCTAAGGCACAAGGAGAGGCATCACTACCCACTGAAAATGTGCAATGTGCTACACTAGGCAGGAACGGTCAAGGTGGCGCGGGGATGAAGAGTAAACAATAAGGAGAGGGGTCCTGCTGACTAGGATTGTGCATTATGCAGGAGAGAGAGGAAATGCTTAGGATGGTATAGTGTGCATCTCCAATTGACAAGGATGGTCACTATTAGGCTCTAGAAGTGTGCAATGCATTCTTCTTAGCCCAAAGGGAAAGTTTAAAGGTCAGCAAAATGATTAAGTATGCAAGAGTGAAACATGGAGAAACACAATGAGTTAGGGATTTGAATTAGCTCCAAACATCTCAACTCATTAGTAAAACTTAGACGGTACCCAAGATTAAGAAATATACATCAAAATTCTAGTTCACAAATAATGTCTGTTGGCCCTCAATTTTGGTCATCTTTGCTTATCCTAAATCCATTTATTTACCACCATATTCATCCTATTTCACCTATACATGCCTCATTTTAGTCCTATTTTTCATATTCAGGTAACTAAATTAAGTTTTTCAAATTTTGGAATTTTTTGTAAAAATTGGGTTTTAAGAGTAAGTTTGGACTGCATTAAAAATTCTCGTAATAGCTTCATGGAAGTCATATGTGTAGGACACCTGGTCGATATTTGTGTGACTATTTGGAAAGATTTGGAACCAAAAATGAAGAAACACCTATTGGTTTAGTCAAACTGAGCAAAAACAGGCCCGGTCAATGCTGGTCAAACTTGACCTGTCATTTAGGAATTCCTAGTAAAAAGGAGCAGATTTATTATTTTGTGGGATTTTTCCTGATTTTGTGAACCAGACTTCATGAGTTCGACCTGTATGGATGGATTAGGATTGATAAGGTTGTTAGATCCATTATAGAAAAGTTTGTTTAGGATTTTCTTATTTAAATATAATCTATGGATCATTCAAAGTGTGTAATTTTGTATTAAGATTATTGGAGACATTTGAGATAATTTGAAGAATCATTTCTACTTTTCTATTTGTTGTTCATGTTGTGGATGGTTTATTAAGTTAGATGTAGCTGAAGAGTTCTTCAGGTGTACAAGGCAAGGTTGGAGGGCCCCCATACCAAGCTAAGTACACTTTGGTTAAATTTTGTATAAATTAGGTTAGTTTTGATTTAGTATTTCTTGTTTCAGTTTTATGATTTAGTTACTTAGATGTGTCATGATTTCTGTATGATTTTTGGATGATTTTGGTTTAAAATATAATTTGCGTATGAGAGGACAACCAAGGATTTAAGTTAAATACTCTTTCTACCAAATTATGAATCACAACTAAAAATCATCCTTTTTCATTTCTTGAATTGTTTATGGAATTCCAGTTTATGATTTGATGCAATGGTAATGTTGCTGGAGTAGAACTGTGAGGAAGGACAACCAAGGCCTCCTAAGTTAGGAGCCTTTTATCTTGCTTTCTAAACATCACAAACTGTTGCTCTTTAGTTTCTCTTCCTGAGGATAATACTGTGGGGAAGGACAACCAAGACCTCTTAAGTTAGGAGCCTCTTCCTTCCCTTACTGCATCTTGAATCAGAGACTTTTTAGTTTCTTTAAACTTAGAACTTATCTGTAATATGCATTTCCCTTAACCTTTGAGCCTTGCCTTCTGAAATTGACTTTACCTGAAATCCATATACTTTGGACATACTTCCGAGTCTACAAACTTGGATTGACAAGTAAAACACCTGCGTTAGTTTACTTAGTAAATTGACATGACATTTTTTGTGTCATTATCGGGGAAGTACATTTAGATAGAGTTGATTAAGAAGATTGTTCAAAAAACATTAAAAAACAAAAAAGCAAAAAAAAACACTTTTCATTATGGTTATTCATGTTTAAGTATAGAAATTAGAAAGGTAGATCCCCAAAACATATCCCCCAACCAATTAACAAAAACTCATTAATTACAAAATCTATTTGCAAAACAAAGATCTATTAAACATGATGTTAAAGAAGTCATTTAGAGAAGGAAGGTATCCCACCATAAGGATCTTTGCAAACCCTTTTCCACAATTTAGAATGGTCACCAGGGATGAATATTTCAAAAGATAGAAGAGCAACAAAGCATCCATGAAGAGTGTCCGCAAGAAGAGAATCTATAGGTTTCTTCTAGTTATCTTTGTAAGGAGATCAATAAGTTAGGGATCATATGCAATGAAATTTAAACAATAAAGCTAGAAATTGAAGAATATCTAGAATATGTATCACAAGAGCCCTTGTGCGTTCATGATTTTGAACAAGTTCCACAAGAAGAACTTTGTGTTATGAGAGTTGAGGAGAACCAAACAAACGAATATCACACTCAAATTTGGTTTCAGCTAGTCATTAGGCCACAAAACCACTCCATTTTTCAACATTCCTTAGCATTAAATCTTTATGATCAACAAATTTTTCAAGTCCAAGTATTCATTAAGGTATATTTTTCAAACTTGTGTATGAGTCTACTTATGATCTTGTTAAGCAAATGGATGCATTGGAAATTCTTTTATACTTGAGAGAATGACTATTTTTCTAAAATAGAACATGATAGAATATAATAAATAGATAAGTAGAATGAGCTCATAATAAGCATTTTTGTTCAAACTCTTATGAATAATTCTTCAAATCATTGTTCAATACTCATTTGGAAGGATTTTTATGGCAAAATGCAGTAGAACAATCTTATTTTGGGTAACCATCTAGGATTATTTTTGAAATAATGTTTTTAAACAATATATCTCTTTAAATCTTGGTTTTAAATCCATTTTGAAATTTTCAATTTGGATCACAACTAAAAAATATGTCAAAATAAAAACTAGGTCTCAAGTGAAATTTTTGAGGACAGAGTTAGTACCATATTGATTCAAGGGGTCTAATGGAAACATTTTTACATGATATTTGTAAGGAATATATGCCTTAGAATCTATTTTCCAAATAAATTTGAATCACCTCAATCCAACATCATATGAAAAAATTATCATCAAAATACTAACTACTTGTCAAAACAATCTGCATGGTGACAATTTTAGGTCTTTACTGTTCATTTGCATATTTCACATATAAAATCATCATATTTTAAAATATTGTTTCCAATTGAGATAGATATACAATTCTAGTCTATGACACAATTTGAATCATCCCATTTGGAGGTCAAATGAAAAAGTTATGCCACATTTAATGACTGCATGTCTTAAAATCAGCATAGTGAAACTCTGCCTCCTAGCTCTGTTCATCAGCAATTTTGGGATATCAAACCTAAGAATTTTAAAAAAATGTTTCCACTAGATAGAAAAAAATTAATATTTTTTAATCTTCAAGTGGAATTACATTGATCTGATCTTTAACGAAAACGTTACACTCCAAATAGTGACTATTGGTCTAGTAAAACATTTACAAGAAGCTCTATCAAACATGGTACTCCTCATCATTTTTAGTGTATCCTTTTAAATAATTTTGAAAACCTGTTTATATTGAAAGTATCCATTTGAATTCAATTCAAATTTAATTTTGAATCACTCTAACTGGAAATAAAACGAATATTTTGTGAAAAAAATACCGTTAGGAGGTCTAGGTTGGCCATGATTCCTCAATGGGTAAACACATGAATTTTCTTTTTATATCATTTTGGACTTGTTTTTAAGCAATTCTTGTAATTATTTTACATATTTCTTGGAATACAGATGAGTGATGAGGAGCCTTGTGCGATTGAACAATTTCATGATCGGAAGTGAGACTAACCCCAAGAGAGCGAGGACCTAACATAACCATCAGCTCGGGCTGAAGTTCCTCGATGGTCTTGGGTGTTTCAACTTCATCATCAGATAGATCATCATAAACCGCTGGCTTCGAAAGATCAAATGCGATAGAGTCGTGATCAGAAAAATCAATGAATTCATTGGCATCCTCATGATCAGATGAATCAAACAGAAGGGTAGATGAAAAGTGAAAAAACTCATCCTCTGTGTTTCCAGAAAAGAAAGATGAAAGAACAAGTGGATTTTCAATGAATAAGTCATCCTCTCTGTTGTTGAATGATGGAACAACATTTGGAGAATCCTGCAAGTGATCAACAATTGGTGCATCAGTGGATGAAGACACACAAGTCGAATCATGGATGGCAGGTTTACCAAAGATGTTAGGAAATAACAGAGGGGGCTTAGATGGAAGGGAGTAATCCTTCAATGAGTGTTGATGCTCAAGCTCCCACTCATACTCTTTGTGAATGACAACGCATGTTGGTTGTGCAACACCAACTCCATCAATGGTTTGTTCCTCGTTCACAACAAGTGAAGATTTTGGAATGGAAGAACACAAGATAGCATCATCTGGAGGAACAGCCGAGTGCGAAGATGGAGGTTGTGGAATAGAATGCATATGGGAACTTGAGGGACTCACAACCAACATTGCACAAAGATTGAGTGAAGTGATGTTGGGAGGATGTGCAAGCTGAACAAGTGAGTGAGCATATCCTCAACATCACTCGGCAATGGTGGAGCTATTGAATGAGGGGATGGTGGACAATTAGTCGATACGGTGGTTGCATTCGGCTGAGATTACGCAACTCCCTTACTGAAGAATGTTGAGTGAGGCTTCATATCAAGCTTCTTCTTGGGATGGGTAGATTTCTTAAGCAAATACTTGAATCGGTCCCAAAGATAGACAAATTTCATCTAGCTCCTCGAAGCTTGAAACTAAAAGTCACGGAATCGCTGCTAAAAATCCATAACCGATCCATGCAGAACCTTCCATTGCTGTAACAGTTTTCGGTCAAGATGGTCTAGACCAAAATGATAGAAAGTGTCTTCAGTGAGATCACATAATTGCTCAAGTGGGTGCACGCTATCAGCTGGTAGGCTGAGCAGCGATCGACATGGAGATTCGCGAAGTGTGTGTGCAAGTAGCAAGCTAGCCTGTTCATCAGAACACCCATCTTCCTCATGAATCATGGAAAGAATGTCATGTAAGTACTCAGGCCAGGCCAGCCTAATGGGAAGACACTTCAAGGTAAAAACGGATCATGATAGCCTTAAATATTTTTTAGAACAAAGATTATCCTCTGAAGAGCAACAAAAGTGGGTCACAAAGATGTTGGGTTATGACTTTGAAATCATCTACAAAAAAAGGAAGCAAAATGTGGTGGCAGATGCCCTCTCAAGAAATTATGAGGATGTGGAAGCATTGTTGTGCACCATTTCTATCATCCAACCAGATTGGATAAATGAAGCAAGGGAGGAATGGAAGAATGACGAAGAAGTGTGGGCACTTATTCGAAAGTTACAACAAGATTCCAGTA
>APFE031154482.1:126336-180839 GCA_000404065.3 Pinus taeda
TATGTAATGTAAAGGAGGTTTCCCCCTCGAAGAGGCTGAATTTTAAGGCATTGATCTATCTTTTCTATCTTTTCTTGAGCTGGTTTCATAACATATCATCTAAGTACATTATAACAAATCTTCCAATAAATTCCTTTAAAACCTCGTTCATTAGCCTCACAAAAGTGCTAGTGGAATTAGTGAGACCAAAAGGCATCACTAACCATTCATATAATCCATTATTTGTTTTAAAGGATGTTTTCCATTCATCTCCTTCCCTAATCCTAATCACTACTCAAGTAGTCAATTAAATCATCAATGAGAAATACTTAGCACTACTCAAGTAGACAATTATATCAATTAGTAGTCAATTAAATCATCAATGAGAAATACTTGGCACTACTCAAGTAGTCAATTAAATCATCAATGAATGGTAGTGGAAACTTGTACATGATTATAATTTAATTTATGGCTCTAGAATCTGTACACATTCTCCATCCCCCATCCTTCTTTGGGTTGAGTACTATGATGACATCACCTTGACTCAAACTCTCCTTGATGACACCTTTATCTAGCTATTGTGCTTATCTTTTCACTTCTTCATTCTCTTATGGGGTCATTTTTTATGCTTCTTTATTTGGAAGACTTGACCCACGAGTTAAGTCTATATGATGACTAATGTTTCTAATAGGAGGTAAATTACTTAGAAAATCATAAACAAGTACATCAACAAATTCATCCAACATAGCTTTGACTTATTTGTGAAAATCATATAAACATGTGCCAGTAATAATTACACTGGGATTTCCAACAAAGAAAAATGTACTTCTTCCTTTTTTACTTCTTGCAGTAGCTCCTTTCAATTCATCAACAACACATTAGGACCAACTTCTTCATTTTCTCCTTCATCTTGCAAAGGTAACAATGTGTGCCTCTGCCCATTCTTTTAAAGTGTATAGGTGTTATTTCCTCCATCATGAATAGCCTTTCTATCATACTACCATGGTCTTCCCAACAAAATATGACAAACATTCCTAGGAATTACATCGCATAATACCTCATCCTTGTAATTGTCAATCTGAAATTTCACTATGCACTATTCATTCACCAAAATTTGATGTCTTTTTTGTAATCATGACACTTTGTAAAGAGTAGGGTTTTTTATTCTCTTCAAACCTAATTTTTCTATCGTCTCAATAGAAACCAAATTATTCGTGCTATCACTATCAATCACAACTTTGCAATAATTACCCTTTGACTTGCATACAATTCTAAACAAGCCTTTCCTTTGAGTTAGCTCCTTAGTTTCCTTCTCTAATTTTATTAAAACTCTCTTCATCAATAATGTCTTCCCTACTTCAGAGGTTTCTTCATTTTCTACTGAATTCACACTTGCTTCTTTTCCCTCTGACACGAGTACTTCTTTGGTATATTGGATTGTTCTCTAGATATTCTTATGACATATGTCCCAATTTTCCACACTTTTAACATCTAGGTTGGTAATCTCTACCTCTAGATTCACCTCCTATTGGTGAGTAACTGCTCAAACTTCTACCCTTCTTAAGGATTAAAATTTTCCTCTATCAATTTGTTTTATTTTTCCTCTAACATGATTATTCCTCTACTTTCATGACTTTGATTTATGGTGATCTTCTCTTCTTATTTCAAATGATCCTAATATGCATATTAAATTTTCCTCAAGGATAATATGGAAATCTCATCACTAATTTCATACCTCAAACCACTAATGCACCTAGCAACCTTTTAAGTTTCTTCTTCAACATGCCCAACTCTAATGTTTAATTTATAAGACTATTCAATGTATTCCCTTAATGACATAGGTTTTTGTCTAATATTTTTCAGTTTCTTAAAAAGATTTAACTGGTAATTTTTAGGCATGAACTTACCTTTGAATTTAGCCACTATTATGTCCCAAATTTTTATCTTGGACTCGACTTTCCTCCTTCTATCTACCTACACTTCATCCCACCATAGGGTTGCATAACCTTTCAATCTTGTCATTGCATAATTCACTCTTTTCTCTTCATCAACGTCTTCATAATAAAATTATGTGTACATGGCATTGATCTAATCCATCAATTCATCAACACTTAAATTATCTTCATATATAGGCACCTCTGTTTTTGTTGTGCCACCCATCTTAGCTATAGACATGTGTCTAAATTGGTACATTTTCAACACATGCTTATAACCTTTTTTATGTCATTCTTCCACTTTCCATTCCTTATACATTTTTCATCCATTATTATCCCATTTCTGGTGTAGGTATGAATAATCATTTTTACGCAACTTTTATTGTTAATCTTATCCATCGTGTTGTGAAATTGCGATCTTTCATACTAATATTATCATATAGGAGCAAAAGTTTGTAGTTCCAACTCCTTCATGTTGCTGCAACACTAACTACAACCCCATAACAAACGTTCTTAGCTATCATACAAGTGTTGCAACTCCTTAGACCAAGACAAATAAGTGTTTTGACTTTCCTCCCTACATTGTTTGAACTCCTCTACATTTCTACAACTTTGGTGTGGCCGCTTACAAATGAGAATGCTACAACTTGTATGTGACGAATGAAGTTGATATAACTCATGAATGCTATGTTGTGAAAGAAATCACTAGATTTTGCATTGTTGCAACTCCGACATACTACGCCAACTTGTTGATTAGTTCTCCAGTTGTATGCTCATCACAAATCTCTTACGATGGAAGATAATGGAGGAAAGTTGGTGATTGATTAAGAAGAACAACTCAGTTTCCAATGATCCTTGGTTGATCTAAGTCATCTTTTGTTTAATTTGTACCAATTTCTAAACATACTATTGTAATAAGATGATTCATTTGAGTCTCTCAAGTTGGTTGTTTAATCTTGCTCTTAGTTTAAATATAAAACATTTTGTATAAATAGTTAGCTTCCTTAGAAGCCCAAGAGGAGGGAAAAAGAGAGGAATAATTTATTGTTAACTTGTGTAATTTCTTCATTTTCTACAATAGAAAAACTCTTCTACTCCATTCACTTGATTATAATTTTGTGATCGTGTGACTAAATAATTCACAATGCCCCCCCACATTAGCTTAGTATTACTCTGTAGCATTAGTAGGTACTTAACATTTATAATTCCATTAATTTACAATTATTTCATATTGTTGCAATTTTATTGATTTTCTTTTGCTGCAATTCCAATATTTTCTTGTACTGTAGTCACATTACTTACTTGTTGCTACAACTCTATGTTATGTAATTCATGCATTAATCCTAGATTTATTGATTGGATAATCAATTTTGTATAGATTTGTGTGTTTCTGTAAATATTGGTTGTTTTTATAACTCATGTTGTTGCATCTCTCTTGTACCTTACTTTTACTCTATTTTTAGTCATAGTTTATGACAGAGAATTGTGCCATGTTTGTATATTATTTCTGGGTTAATTTCTTTTCATTCATTCCATCATAGGCACACACCATTGCTTAATTGTTACAACAAACCAAGAACATATTTATACTTGAATATGTCACTTCTAGTAGTTGGCGTGTTTACTTTTTTACAAGTTGTGTTTACTTTCATTAATTGTGATTTACTTTCCCTATAATTTACTTTCATAAAAGAGTGCTTTATTTCCTGCCAAGTGTGGTGTATTTAATCAAATCAATAACATGTGAAAGCATCTTTATCTTGTATTGTGACAACCATCATACTACTACAACTTTAGGACACATAACATATTGCACTAGCATATATTGTGCACGATAATTCACAAGTTCCAAATGAAAATTTGATTAACAATTTAAATGTACAACTAATAAATTTATCACTAAGATAGTTAGAAGTAACTCAAAATATCATCGACTATCATCTTCAATATTGTCTCCTATGTTAATTATTCACTTTATTCTTCACTAAAATATTCTTCTTCTTCTTCACTTACATATCCCATGTCAACTACTCTTTTTTGAGCAGACTCCATTGCTTCTAACCTCATTTGAATGAACCTCATCTTTGCTTGCAAAGATGCAATCACTACAAGCCTTCCTTGACTTGCTCATCGAGTTGCTCCTTTGTCTCTTCTTTCCATATCTAAGCACTCATATGTTCTAATACCAAAACTTATTCCCTTAGTCTCTTTTAACTTAATTTTCCCCCTTAATTTTGAATCGGTACTATTCATGTCCTCCTAAGAGATCTAAATATCCCATACTACAATTGGATTTCTACGTGGAAGTGGTGATCAACTTTGAATTTTAGCGCCAATTGCCTCTATTTAAACCCAACTTCACCTAAATGTGAAACTCCAATCACTTATGCGATCTAGAATCTAGAGACCTAGATATCCCATTATTTTCCTATGGCTTCGATTACTTTTGATCCCAATTTGTTAGCTTATATATTTCCTCGATCTGTTGATCTAGCTACTTCTTTCTTTCTAGATATACACCCAATATGGATACCTTCTTTAACATGGATATCTCTCGTGTTTGAATATTTCATTTAATCTAGATTATTCACTTTGATATAAGATCTGGTTAATAGTTGGTTGTTCAAACTATTACTATGTTGGATACCTTTCCTAATCTAGATTTACAGAAATCCTTGATGGACACCTTTTTGTTTCTATCAACTAATGAATTATTGAAAAAGTAATATATCCATTTAATTGAGGATACATCTTAAACTTGAAATTTGCATTTGTGTTCAAATCATATGGTCAAAGACTAGATTGAGGTTGTTCAAAATAGATTACATTTTCTAAAAATTTTACTCCCTCAATTTTGAATATGTAACTTATCATTTCTATAAGTTCCTAAAATCTATGAGGTTTTTCAATTCTTTGGAGTCCTCAAATCTATACCTTAATTAGTTGTGCATAGTCCTCAATTTTCACCTGTAGTCTTTCTAGAATTCACCATTTTCACAACTAATCGTTGCAAAATTAAAATTTTTATGATTTCCAAACATCAGAATTTTTTGTTTGGTTCATATTCTATTTGTTTTTTTAATTTCTTTTTCTTATCAAGACGTAATTTTGGCAATTTATTTACATTAATTGTATACCTTGAATCAATCTAATGTGCAAATTAATCCAAAAAAGCAACCATCTACTCATTTCTCTTAAATATTATATTCTCTATTTTTTATCTAATGTTATATATTCCATAAATCGATCTTTAAAATTACCTTAATCTACTAAGTTAGCCCAAGATGTCATCTATTCACAAAAATACAAATCTATACTTGATATTTATCTTATTTTATTGTCTTGGAATTTAGGCACATTCTTTAGTCTTCCTTTTTATTGTGTTTATTGTTGAATCTCTAATATTTTTCTAGTATCTTGTTTATTTTTCTTGAATCTAGACATATTAGTCAACTTTTTTAATAACAACTCTAGAAAATATTTATTTCTTTTTTTATTGTTTATTGAGGTTAATAAATGTCATGTTGTTTGACTAGAAACACATTAAGCACTCAAAAGTAAATATGGTAAGGTTTTTCATTCCACTAAAGCTCCCAAGCATTCTAATTTTAATTTCCAAATCTTAATCATTCCCTTGAGTGGATGGTTAGTCATGTATGTTCCTAATTGATTCTCTATGAGGTGAGTGTGATAATTACTTCAACACTTTCTCCTCAAAAGCAATTTAGGGAATTGAACTTGGGCCAAGGATATAAAACCATGTTGAGATTTTTAGTTACACCAAAATATGCATGCTTTATTCAACTTCCAAACCCTTACCATTTACCTTGAGTAAGTTGTTAGTCCCATATTCCCAAATTAACCATTAATCCACATAATTAATAACTAAAATCCTTATATAAATAACAAAGAAATAAATAATTCAGGATATGCGATCTCTTCGTTTTTCTTCCCAAAAATCACTTCCTCATATAGTCGGTTTACTATCTTCTCTTCAATTTTGTTAATTCAACATCTATAAATTTATTAGCTGACAACAACGTGACATAATTCTTTCTTATTATGTTTTCGATATAAAATACACAAACTTGCATAGTTCGCAGCATATGATGTTTTTTTTCAATATAAATAGCACAAACTTACTCTATTTATTTACTCTAATAAAGATGTTTTATTTAAATTGATTTAAAGTTGTAAATTATAAAGTAAAGATTTAATTTTAAATTTATGAAATATTTAAATTAAAATATATTATTAATAATAAATAATTAAGTTGTTTTGAATTTAATAAGGTAAAATTAATTTATTATAAAATTTAGCTATAGAGTAATGATATGGAATAAATATAGAGTTGATTAATATACAATTATATAAAAATAAATAAATTAATAATAATAGGTAGTTAAGTTGATTTGGGATTTGAAAAAATGAAATTATACTTATTATGAACTATTAATTATATTAATGAGTAGGGTCGATTTATGATGGATAGAAGAGAAAAATAGACTGCTATAATAGTTAAATATATAAATAATTCACAATAGTATAATAAATCACACAACAGCATGTAATAGAGTTGAGGCTATGTAATTCAAATTGATAAAATTATTTGAGAACACATGATTAAATAGACCCAAAAGCTTATACAAAAGCCTCTAAAAGGTTGATCTATGATGGATAGAAGAAAAAAAAGGAATTCTACAACAATTAAACACTCACAAATAATTCACAATAGCACACAATAAACCACACAATAGCATATAATAGAGTTGTACTTATCTAATTTGAATTGATAGAATTGTTTGAGAACGCATGATTAAATACACCAAAAAACTTATGGAGAATCCTCTAGAAAGATCATAAAAATTCTCTAGAAAATTCATGGAGGATTCTTTAGAAGAATCTTTAAAATGATAATATGCTAATTTTAACTTATACATGTGCATGTCCAATTATTCCTAAATTTAGAGTCTACTAGAAGTAACTGAGGGCAATTATATATAGCAATCCATACACAACCATAAAATCTAATTCTAATTTATTTAAATATTTTATTTACTCAAATGATTGGTTCAAACACAATGAAATGGTAAGAAACTCACAATAATGTAATTAAAACATGACTTAACTAAAAACATTTCTAAATATATAAATTTTACCTAATTAATTTTAACTTAAAATAATTGAAATTTATAAAATATGTATAATTATTCCAAAATAATCCAAAATGCTAATTTACAGTAATCACAATTATATACCCTACATAAATTAAAAATTTATAAAAACAAAATTTAATATAATTAATATTTATTAAAATATAATATTAAAATTACTATAAAAAACATTTATTTTATTTTTTCTCTTTCAATTATTTATAAAAAATAAATATGCATAAAAGGTTCTGCATTAACATTTTCATCTATGTATAATAATACCATTATAAAATATATAATTATAATTAAATTAATATGAAATTATTTTATATTTTTATTATTTAAATTTTCAATTAATATATTAAATTGTTAACCTAATTTTTATATTACCATAAGTTTTTACAATTGACAATTATCCTTCGAATCCAATTTGAAAGTTCACAATCGAAATATAAAGCCACACCACTGACTAATATTACTAGCAATTGTCCCAAAAGGTACAAAGAGAGGCCGATAGGATTATTAAATTGGAATTGTTGAATTTTTTTAGAATAGATGTTGGTTCAAGCCTAATGGATGAGCAATTTGAGCTGGCTAAAGGCTTTCTAATTGTTTTTTATTATGGTAAAATTATATTGATAATTCATTGGTTTTACTTTTAAAAGCATGAAGGAATTTGAAAAGCAGGTATAGAATTGCTTTGTGGGATTTGATCCCAAAATCATTGATTTGTAAATACATACTCAATGAAATATTAATTGGTTGAAGCCCTACATAAATGTTTGATATAAGCAAATAAGCCGAAAAAGTTGAAAAGCTTAGACTTGCTCGGGACAAGCATAATCCTTACTCCACTCCAAATAAGAGTTTGCAATATAGGAATTAGGATACTATTCAGGAAAGCATGCTTTATGAACAGAAAAGACAAAAAATAACAGTGTTTATATTGCCTATCCCATGACAACATAAAAAGAAGTAACAATATAAAACACACATCCATACAGCTCATCTATAGTCTCTAAATAAAACAAATCTATTAAAATCTATGATGAATTTTAAAAACACAAATTATATGATGAATTTAAAAAACACACATTGACATCTTTTGAAATTTCTTTTGAAAATATCTTTGGAGAGTGATAAAAGAATTGGAAAAAGCAATAATGCAACTCAAAGGGCCAGGTTCAATGCACAACAGAGCTGAAGGTGTAAAGAAGGCAAATAATATATTTGGAAAAAGCAATGAAATTCAAATCAACAGTTGAGACTGTCAAACTTGATCAAACGGTTCAAGGTAAAAATGTTGACAATTGTTGATGCATAAAAAAACCTATCAACCTAATTAGTGCATACAAATCATAGTTAAACGATACTAATAGTAATTAAGAAGGTAAACAAATAGCCGTGCATGAAGTATGGAATTTCTTTACAACTCTAATACACGAGATTCCTTTACACTTGTAAAATAT
The DNA here is from genome assembly GCA_000404065.3 of Pinus taeda. Lineage (NCBI taxonomy): Eukaryota > Viridiplantae > Streptophyta > Pinopsida > Pinales > Pinaceae > Pinus > Pinus taeda. Next base: position 134,872 of record APFE031154482.1, read on the forward strand.
CCCATGGAAATGAACACCACATGCGATGCCTTTATTAAAGTATGGAATTTCTTTACCTATCTAATACATGACCTTTCTTTACAGTTGGAAATGAACAACACCGGCAATGCCTTTATTAATTTTGGTGAGCTCGATTTGATTAGATATATCACTTAAGATGGCCTCAAAAAAAAATTATAATTAAGTTGCACCTGAAGTCCAAAGAACTTATGAGTAGCATATATTCTACAACAATCCCATATCTCCCAACGTACAACAATCTTTGCATCCCACTAGAGGAGCAAAGTAAGAGTTTAAATATCCCAACTTTGTGAGAGTATAATTTATTTCATAAGAGATGTCTAAATCATATAGGAGTGGAGTGAATTTGTTTTAGGGGAGATAACTTAGGTTTATTTGAGTACAATTTATTTTAGGATTACTTGTTCGTCAATTATGTTTTTTGGAATTGTATTTTGGTAAATGGAAAAACAAACCATGTTTTCAACTAAGTCTGGAATTTGACGTATAATTTTTTTAAAACATTAATAGAAACAAGTTAAAACGAAATTAAGTTATAAATTTGACTGGTAGATATTTAAATTAACGGTATAAATTTTAATGACTGTTTGTAAATATGTAAGTTTAATCTAGTTGATTTTTAATATAAACAAACGTGGTGGTAAATTATCAAGCAATATAAATTTTAATGTTTGTTTATAAATATGTAGGTTTAATCTAGTTGATTCAAGATAAACAAAAGTTGTGGTGAATCTCCAAGCAATATGAACATCTTTCACTTAGTCACAATTATATAAAGTATTGAATGTTATTATGTATAAATTGTAATATAAAGAACTAAAAGTTTTTGACACTCATATATGTGCTTAAAACTTAAAAGGATGCATACAAAGAACTAATAATGGTCATCAAATTTTGACTAGACAGGCTAAACAAATTTGAAATCCTAGGTCTACTTCCAATCACTCAATCTACTAACCTGAAACTAAATACAACATAAATATCACCATTCATTATAATCATATAATTTGGAGCAATCCAAACATTTGACATTTTTTACTTTTTCGCCAAAATCAGCCATACAATCTTTGTTAAATTGTTTAAAATGCATTTTTGAGTATATAAATAGATTCAGCGCCATGAAAATCCTTGGGGCACTTTATTTTTATAGATTACATCTGTGAAACTTAAAATTTCAGCCAAAATTAACAAAAATAGTTGCCTAGAAAATGCAAGGAACTACATCTAATTACAAAGATAAAATCGTTGCCATTCTCCAAAACAAGGAATTTGTTTCTTCAGTTTTTGTATAGGACTCTTGACTGCCACACCTCCCTCTCCTCTGTAAAACAAAAATATGTTAGGATGTCCTGTAAACATTTTGAATTAATCAAAATAAAATAAAATAAAAAGAACTTCAAACTATAATAATAAAAATAAATTTTTTGTGTTATTTTATTATTATTTTTAATTAATTTTTTTGTAGTTAAAGTAAAGTTGACTTGGCCAAATTACTTCTGGTTTTTGAGCTCCAAATTTATGAGAACCCATTGTATTGACCCATAAAATCCTTATGGAATATAGCCTCTTTAAAGGAGGAAATTAAATGAGCCTAGATCCATCTTAATTCTTGATCTATTAAGTTCCTAGAAGGATCAACCTCTTTAGATAAAAACCCCTTTTAGAGTGAAAAGAGATTTAATAGATCCATAACTAAATTGAATCTAGACTAGTAATAAGAAACTCATAACAATGCTACCGAGCAAGAAACATTCATAAAATATAAATTTTACCCAATTAACTTAGTAAGCGATTGAAATTATAGAATATATATAATACTAATTCATATCAACCACAAAAATACGAATATATATATATATATCCTAAATTTTGATATAAAAAATACATTTACATATTGATCTCAACTTTTTCTTTTTAATTTATTTATAAAAATTTAATAAGAAAATTTAAATATACGTAAAAAGTTTCTCTTTAATAATTTTAAATATATCATATCATAAATTAGCATAAAATTATTAAAGATATATATTGGGTATATATATATATATGAATTAAAGTATTTATTTTATTCAAAAACTAAATACATGGAGTTACAAAGATATCTAGAATTATCATGGAGGATGCCAAAATTTTTAGCAAACCCTTATTATTCTATCTAATTCAAAAAGACTAAGTTACTAAAACTACATACATGCATTCTGAGAGTTCATAAGACTATAGTCATATTTTGGCATGTGAAAGAAAACCCACATACCTACGACAATATAGTGTACATATTTGCATCAAAAACCACCAATATCCACAAACTTACCACCACAAAGTGATAACCCAATAGGTATGACATCAAACGTAGATAACACTCCCCACATACAAAATAAAACCAGACTAGATTCTTCATCCCAAAATTTAGAAACCATCCGAATAACAGATCGCACACAAACCATGAACACTACCACATGCCCCCCCATATTGGGCGAAGGCCTTTCTCACAGACCACCATGCACGCAGACCACCATGCAACTGAATGTCAAAAGGAAATGCCACTCACCCAACCAAACAAACTAGCATTCGACGCAAAGAGCCTTCACACAACCCTTTACCCCACTGAAATCTCTAATCATTGTCACGAGAAGAGATATTGTTGGAGCCCTCACATTGGAGCTTAAACGATCTAACTGATCCCCTCCACAAAATTCACGCACAATGTGGCTCTCTATATGAGCCAAATGGGATTAAATTTTGTCTTAAAAAACCTGTACTTCCTGAGAAATACCTTGACTTCTTCTAGGGATGCAAAAATATTGTAGTTCTCCACTTGTTTATCCTTCAAGACTAGGCCTAGAAGAGTATTCATTTGCCAATGAAGAGCCACAAAATTGAGATATTGTTTTTTCTTACCCCTAATATGCCCAGGGTGAGGGACCCAAGTCGACATATCCTCCATAAGCTCCTAGTCATAGAGAGATTCTCTCTCAACTACCAACTATGTCTCAAGATTTCAGATTTCTCTACGCATTTCTCATGAAACACAATTAAAGCTAGAAGCCAAATTGTGGGTAAAAAGACGAGCCCCATGTTGCCTCATCTTAGAACGAGCACCACCTCCCTGTTTTCTCCTCCCCCTTTGATGTGACGACATAGCTAAATCAGGGCCGAAATCCCAACAATTCAGATGGGAGCCTCTACTTGCAAAAGAACTTAATTCCTGACTAGACCCAAAATCGACACCACTAGGAAATCAATATGTTAATTCATCACAGTAACTCCAAGTGCTTGACCTTGACTCAGCATACAACTTGACAATTGAAATCAAATGAGCAATTAACTCCTTCATTGACTTTTTTACATTAATCATTGAACCAAGAAACAACCAAGCAAGAACTAACAAAAATAGAACCTCAAAGAGCATACGCACCCCAAAAAATTTGATACACCAAAATTTAACCCCCTCTAGAACCATACCAAACCCACACCAAACCCTACATAACACCGGAGGAATTTTCCAATCAGGACTCCCAACCCCATTCTTGTGACTATCCCTCAAACCATTTACTGAAACTTGAAGATGAATGGATAGTAAACCTCGAATTAAGACTATGACTCGAGAGCTACCGAGACCCTAAGCTTCACAGCCAAAAACTCTTACCCCAAGCACAAAATACTACCATAAAATATAAACCAGGAGAGACTTAAATAGCACCCGGGAATTTTCTCCATAAAAAGGGGTGAGCACCAACATGGCCATCTTGCAAAGCAAACCTCTAATGACCATGCACAAGAGTGACCATCCCATAATTTTGGTTCCTTTTGACTCAGCTTGTGCCAACAAGCACACCCACTTACTACGCTTTGCAGAACCATACTCCCACCACAGATCAAAGAGGATTACACTCACAATTGAAAATGAAACGTGGAACTAGGTAGTCGAGCCCGTTCCTCGGCTCCATTTTTCTCTCCATCAAATGATGTCTTACTTCTCCACACCATTAAGTATGCACACTTCACCATCTATTACCCACATCACGAAGAGAGGTTGCGATCTGTCTCCATTAATGTGCGATAAAACTAGGGGTCACAAACACAACCTCAAAAAACCTCCAAAAACCCCAATAAATTTACATTATCTCCCATCAAGGAAAATTATTTTATATGTTTTATTATTAAACTTTATAAATACAATTATTATATTAAATTGTTAACATAACTTTTATATTATTTCTTACACTTCCCTAAGCTTTTTCAATTTACAATTGTCCTTATAATCATATCATAAAGTACATAATTTAAATATAGAGCCACACAATTTAAATATAAACCATAGCACTCTTATCCTTATAATCCTATTTGAAAGTACATAACCAGTAATATTTTTTATTTTTTTTCTAAGTAATGTTATTCTATTAATGAAAAAAGATAAAAATATAGCGAAGCTCCAGCCTCTGCAGTGTTGAACATAGTTATGTCATTGTTAAGCAAAAAACCAAACGTGACTGCCCACCGAAGGGAAACCAGTTCGAGTGTACCCAAACATCAAATGCCCACACAGGGTTCCCAAATCATAAGCAAAAATAAAAGAAAACCCACACAGGGGTCTTCAGTCAAAACCAATCAAAATGTACCACATGGATTGAAAAAACATTAGGATAAAACTGCATGAAAAGAACCATTAAAGACCTGGCGATTCAAACAAGTGTCTTGTTGAGCCCACTAGGCATCTGGTGGAGGCTCCTCCATGACACAATAGCCGTAGTCATCCTCGTCCACTGGCTCTTCCACAATTCGACAGCCTTAGTCCTCCCACTCTTCCACCGCTGCAGTCGTGCCACCCTGGCTGCCTCATACCTCTTGTGTGTCGCCCAAGCAGCCATCCATTGCATGCTTGCCTCCAGAAATATCCTTGCCATGAAGAGTGTTTTCATGGCCATCTTTGTTCCTGAGCATAGAAATATTCCTGTCCATGTCTTCCGGTCCGCCTATGTCTCGCGTCTCCTCAGCCTTCAACTGCTTGTTGGTCTGTCCATTCTTTGTCCCAGGTCCATGGGTCTTATCCGCCTGCTCATCCTACGGATGCAATTCTTCACTGAAGGCCACTGTGACAGTGGAAATAATGGCGGGACGATGCAACATGCTATGTAAATGGAATTGGGTCGTGTGGTAAGAAGGATGAGGGGGGTCAAGAGGGCCAGTCGTTTGGGTAGCTTCATTCGTTCTTCTGGCACCATAGTCTTGTGCCCGACCTCTTCTGCTTGGGTTTTCGGATATCTGCTAGAGAGATGATCTCTGGAATGGTCAAAAGAAGGTGAGGAGGAGTGGGTCTCTGGTTCAAGGGTGGGTATTGAGGTGGGGCGAGTGCTCCGGACGCAATTTCTACCTCTTCTACTGTGCATTCGATGGCGTTGCTTTGGCATGGCTTGTCTAGTAGGTTGGCGATTAATGATATGGGCAAGGATGGCAGTGGTATTATCAATATGAGTAGCAAGTGAAGCAAAGTTCACTCTAGGATTATTAGAACTGTTTAGTCGAGAAGCAGAGGCAATCTGGGTGGAATCCAAAGCGCAGTGAGTGGTTTGGATGAAATGGAAACCATTCCCCAAATCCATGTAGCTGAGAAGCTAGCAAGCTTGTGATAGCATGGGTGCTCGGCTCCTCTACATGAGGGGGGAAAGAGCATCTGAGCGGGGAAGGGGAAAATGAATTCTAGCTTGCATTAGCCATGTCTTTGAGCTTGCCGCAGACATCTTGATCTGAGCACCAGGTTAATGGTGACTACAGGTTGACAGTTTTATGCCATAAATTGGCATGGAGGAGGACGCGGGTGGCCATGTGGCTCAGCCGCCTACCATTCTCCTGTCTTATCTTCATTAATTGCAATTTAATCACCCACATCTAGGTGCACTCCATCGCTTTGTACCAGTTCATTATATTCTTGTAGATGGGATGCATTAGTGATGATATTGAACGAACCTGCATGTAGAGTCCGATCACTATCCACCCCCAAATTTTCCAGGAGATCAGCTACTTTGTTGCCATCTCTTCTAATGTGCTTGAAAGTGATTGCTCTGTTAGTGGTAAGCCAGTGTTCTATGAGCTCAAACCTTTCTACCAATCACTAGCTGTTGACCACTTTGTATGCCAGGGTCCCCTGCAATATCTGTTTAGCCATATTGATAAGAATCTGAGAGTCTCCTTATATTATTAAGGGAAATAATCTTTGTTGTTGAGCTCAAAGAAGACCTTGCCACAACCCTTCTAGCTCTACATAATTGTTCGTATCCCATCCAATTGAGCCCAAAAAAATTAATATTGGTTTGCCCTTGTGATCTCGAAATATTCCTCCATATCCCGCTCTGCCTGGGTTGCCTTTGGAGGCTCCATCAAAGTTTAATTGAATCATATTATGTGGTGGAGGGATCCATTTGCTTGGGGTAATGTGATGAATAGAGGATTTATTATGTTTTGCCTTTACTTGGTTCATTCGTAGGTTCCAATTTGTCTATATATTCTATTCCTGTGGAAGGGAAGGAAAGTCCTCTTCCTTCCAAGTTTGGAGCATTAAGGTTTCCTAAATATTATTGCAAAAGCTACTGCAAAGGACTTCTAATGGTGTACATTGATCTTTAAAGATGCGGCGGTTCCTTTCTTTCCATATCGACCACATGAGAAGACCTGGAATAATTTTCCACAAAGAGTTTAGCAGTTTAATTTTGTACGGATTGGTTGCCTAGCTATGTATGGTGTTGGTAATATCTTCTTTAACTCTTCCTTCTTTCTGGGATCTAAAGCTAGCTTTTTCCCAAAGTTTGTTTGCCAATTCACATGTGTGCATGAGGCACTGAATGGTTTCTTCCTGTTGTTTACAGTTGGGGCATATGGAGGGTCCGTGGAACTTTTTTTCCTTAGATTGTCCCAAGTGAGTATTTTTTTATTACATACCAACCATAGAAAAGTGGAGACTTTCGGCCAAATGTTGGGTGACCAAACTTTATCCCAAAGAGGATCATTGACTATTTGATTTCCAATTATTAGTTTATACGCCTCCGAGTGGTGAAGGTACCTCTTGCAATATAGCCTCATCGTATTATATCTTTCTTGTCAGGGAAATGAATTTTCTTGTTGCTGAGCTCTGTGTCTAGATCCTTATGTATAGATTCGGTGCCTTGCCTGATGATATGTGCCGAGCTTATCCATTGTCTATAGTTTTGAATGGGGGTGGGATTCCAATGTTGGCTGACTTTATCCATCTGATGCTCTTCCCAGTCCTGTGTTTGACAAGATCTGATTAGGTCACTTGGTTTGGGTCTTTGCTGCCAAGAGTCACCCCAGAAGTGTGCATTGTTTCCATCCCTTATTTCCTAGAAATTGTGTTATTGGATTATAGCTTTGTGTTGATTGGCCGCATTCTATATTAGGGAGCCTTTTTCCACTTTTGTGAGTCGAATTAACTCATCTGAATGGTGGTTGTTTGCATATTTGGTAGTCCAGAGGATGGCCCAAGGTGTGTGCAATGCAAAAATCCATCTCCACCATAATTTTGCACCCATGATTGCATTGTTGTGTTGAGGTTCTCTTATTCCAGTGCCCCCTGAGACTATTGGAAGGCACACAGTTGACCACTTGACTAGTGCCCATTTTCTATTTTGTCCCAAGGAACCCCATAAAAAATCCACTACAGATTTTTGATTTTCTTAAGCACCCATTTTAGTGCTGCCAAAACTGAGAAAAGATAAAGAGGCATAGATTGCAATACTGCTTTGATTAAAACTAGGTGACTAGCCATATTGAGTGCTCTGGAAGTCGAGGATGAAAGGCGAGTTTCAAGTTTATCTATGAGCAAATGCCATGAGGAGTGCTTTAATGCAGATTCAGCCATGGGGGCACCCAGATATTTAGAGGGGAGAGAGGAAACTGTGAATCCGAAAATACAGGCTATAGAAGATTAAGTGATGGAGGGAGTATGAAAGAAGAAGATTTGGGATTTTACATTATTAATAGTGGCTCCTGATGCTTCAGGGAACTCCTTCAGAAGTGATTTGTATCTAAGGGCTTCTTGAACCAAGGGATGTCCAAATAACATATTATCATCCACAAATTGTTGGTAGGTGAAAGTAGAGGCATTGGGGAAGGAAATTCCTCTGAGCTACTGTAATTGAAGAGAATTTTTTATACTTCTGCCTAGCCCTTCCGCCATTAAGACAAATATAAAGGGGGAAAGAGGATCTCCTTGACGGATGCCTCTAGAGGGACGAAAGGGGTTGGAGGTTATGCCATTGACGAGAATGGAGAACAGAGTAGAGGTTATTAGACTCAGGACCAATCTAACCCAGGGAGGAGAGAAGCCAAAGGTTGTCAACATCTTTTGGATAAAGGTCCAACTTAACTTATCAAAAGCTTTTGAAAGGTCAATTTTTGGGAGCATACCTACTTTTTTGAAATGCTTCAGGGAATGTATGATCTCATGGGTGAGAATGATTCCGTTTGTGATTTGTTGTCTTTCTACATAGCCCGATTGTTTTGGCGAGGTTAGCATATAGCAACGGCTTCAGGCGGGAAGTGATGATTTTAGATATGATTTTGTAAATTACATTATAGAGAGCGATAGGATTTTAGATATGATTTTGTAAATTACATTATAGAGAGCGATAGGCCTGTATTTGTCCGGTGTGAGAGATTGCTCTTCTTTGGGCATAAGAGCAATGAAAGTCACATTCAAAGAAGGAAGCATCCAACAAAGAGTGCGATACTCTTCAACTACCTGCCATAACTGCTCTTTAATGAGATCCCAGAAGTTGTGGAAGAAGTTTGAGGTGAAACCATTTGGACCAGGTGCTTTCCCTTCCTTGAGCTATCGCGTGGCCGATTCGACTTCCTGTAGGGAGATTGGACTAATGAGTAGTTGATTATGTTCTTCCGTTATAATTCTCGGGATGTTTTGAATAATCTTCTCTATAGCTGGTTGTCGGTTGATTTGTGGTTCTTGGTGCACTTCTTTAAAATAAGTAAGAAGCTCTTGTTTGATATCCTCATGGTTCTCCAATCGTTCCCCTTGTTGATTCTGAATGTGAGTGATATTGTTGTGCATCCTTCTCTGTATGGTGGTGCAGTGAAAAAATTTTGTATTCCGCTCTCCCTCCTTGAGCCATCTGACTCTAGATTTTTGTTTCCTAAGTATCTCGTCCTTCTTTTCTCTTTCTGTTATCTGAGTCTGAAGGAGCTTTTCTTGATCTGGGAGGGCTTCCATTCTTCCTTCAGTAATGATTATCTATTGTATGCCTTTCATTTCCTTAGCTAAAGCATTATGAGCCTGAAAGACATTTCCAAAGGGTAGTTGGTTCCATTGCTTGATGTTCTTCTTGAGATATTTGAGTTTTTGTTGGATTGATACATTTTTTATCCTTCGGGGGAATTGAAGCCTTTCCATGTTGATTGGACCAGATTTTTGAAGTCTGGGTGCGTGAGCCAAAAGGCTTCAAAGCAGAAGGGTTTTCGAGTGATGTTCCCAGGTCTTTGCCATTGAAGCGAAATGGGCCAATGATCTGAGCTAGTAAGAGGTAAGATTGAAGCTGAAAGATCTCCTCCAAGATGAATGGCATTGTCTGAAAGCAGAAACCTATCAAGTCGGGAGGTGATTTGTTGGGTCCCAGTTCTTCTATTATTCCAGGCGTGAATACCATTATTGAATGACATGTCAATAAGCTAGTTGTTTTGTATGAAATTCTTTAGATGGGTACTTTCACTGTCCAATTTGTTTCTGCCTCCTTGTTTATTCTTCCAGTTTAGTAATCATATTGAAGTCACCTCATGTTATCCACAGTGGATGTATTCTGGTGGAGTTGAGCAATGTTAGTGTATTCAGTATTGCTAGCTTATTTACTGCTTCTTGGCGGAAGTATACATTGGTGAGGTGACCATGCACATTTGTCCCTATTATATGGAAAGTGGCTTGAATGAAATGATGACTTGCATGGATGTTTGTAAGCTTGATGGCTCGTTCATCCCATGCTATTGCTAATATTCCTGGGGCTCCTAAAGCATCCACTGCTACTATTTGACTTCCCGGCCATGCTTTGGACATAGTTTGACCAAGTGTGGTAGAGTTACATTTTGTTTCTTGCATGAAGAAAATTTGAGGTTTTTCCTGTTGTCTCATATTTTTTATCATTTTGTATTTCCCAGGGCTGTTTAGCCCTCTTATGTTCCAAGATATGAGCTTCATGATTAAATATTGGGGAGGGGACTATAGTACTTCGTAAGCTTGGAATATCTTCCTGATTCCACCAGCATTTCCCCTATGTGGATGGTTCTTTGTAGATCTGTCTTTCTCCCTCATTTTTTAGTGTCTTTTGGAATATTTTTCCCATCCCATTGGCTCCCTGGTTGGATTCCTAGAGTTCTTTGCTGATTTGCTCTAGAAAGAATAACTTCCAAGCTTTCCAGCTGTCTCTCTAGGATTTTGTCAATTTCTTTTGTCCTGCATACTTGCTCTAGGCCAAAAATATCTAGATCTCCTAAGTCTATACTTTCAGGCTCTTCTTCCATATGTTTTGCCTTACCGCTTTCCATCAGGAAATCCGTTGAAACGGTGGGTTCTTGTTGAAAAATGTCAATATCCATGCCATGAGTTTTCCAGATCGGAGTCATACTGGGATTGGAGGTGTTGGAATCTTTGGTTTTCGAGGGCTTTTGAGTATGCCCTAAGGCTATGGGATTGACCTTGGATAATAACTTGAGTGATTCTATGGAGGGCAAGGGGGATTCAGAGTCTAGCGATGCAGGTTGGGCTAGAATGTCAAAGCTATTGCTGATGGATGGCATTGAGGTATTGGCGGGAGGAATTTTGGGGTGAGATGCAGGTTTTTTGTGATCCTTTTTTCGATTATTTACCCTGGTAAAACCTTCAGAATCCAGTTTCTTTGAGGAGGTAGAGGTGGTGGGCTTCACATTCAGCTGGCAGTCTCGAAAGAGATGGTCGAGGGCATGAAATTTTCTACATCTTAATGGAAAATGTTCATAATCTAATGATTGAATCCATTCAAAATCATATTGATATAGACTTACCGTATCCGGAAGAGCTTTGCTTAGATGCCTGTAGACGGATATGCGAGCATAGGAAGTGTCTCTTTTGAGTTTTGTCTCTTCTGCAGTTTTTATGAACTCCCCCAAGCCATTTTCGATGTCTTTCAGTGAGTCTTCATCCCAATACTCTAGAGGGAGGGAATAGAGACGAATCCAAACTGGTGCCCAACTTAGATCTTCTTTGTCCGGGTTGAATCATTCAATCCATTCTCTCAAGTAAAGACCAACAGCATTGAAAAAATAGGGTCCACCATCAATTACCCTATTCCTGTCTTCAATGCAGTTAAAGACCGTCGTGAAGAAACCTTTTGGTCCCAGCAGTAGGGTGATGTGCCCTTTTGGTTTCCATTTAGCTGCAATCCAACCTTGCAAGGCTTTTTCTGTGGGCCAGAAGCCAATAAATTTTCCTATTAATGCATGATCCTTCATGTACTGGATTTGATTGTTGATTCTTTGACTGGGTAGTTTAATCTTTGGTCTTTCTGCTGCAACAGGCTTGCAGGTTTTTGAGGTTGCTTTAGAAACCTCATCAGTTCCTGCTGTAGTTGTCTGTGTGTGTTGGTTCGCTTCCGCTTCTTCCTGTGGCTTTTTTTGTTTGCCTTGACTTTTCTGATTTGTCTACTTTGTCTGGATGTTGGTCTGATCCAAAACTTTTGTTCCGTCATTTACCTGTTTGAGTCTAAGGTTCTCCCTGATCGTTGGGGGGAGGCATTGATTCCACCCCCCTCGGGAGGTAATCCATTATGAATACTTTATTCGGTGTCGTATGTTAGTGCCAATGTTTGCAGATGAGCTATAGCAAGGGCATGGTGGTTCGAGCAGGTCTGTCGTTGCAGAGTCTGACAAAACCCTAAGCCGATGCAGGTCTTAGAGCTCCCTCACATTTATAGATGTTTCTTAGTATAAAGTAAATAACCAATAATATTATATTGTGAAATATAAAAATATTAAACCACACCACTCTCACCAATATTATTAGTTCATACATATCAACCTAGTTAAATTATATTAATAATAACAATAAAGGTAAACAAATAAACATCCAACTAATATGGGATTTCCTTACAACTCTAAGACATGACTTTCCTTTACGGTTGTAAAATATACTATGAATTTAAATATAAAGCCACAACATTTAAATATAAAACCATAAAACTCTTATCCTTATAATCCTATCTAAAAGTACATATCCAATAATATTATATTGTGAAATATAAAAATATAAAGCATCACCACTCTCACCAATATTATTAGTTCATACATATCAACCTAGTTAAATTATATTAATAATAACAATGAAGGTAAACAAATAGACATGCAACTAGTATGGGATTTCCTTACAACTCTAATACATGACCTTCCTTTACAGTTGGAAAATATACTATGCAAATGGACAACACCAGCAATTCCTTACATCTCTCATACACGACCTTCGTTACAGTGGTAAAATATCCCATGGAAATGGACAATACCAGCAAAGACTTTATTAATTTTGGGGCAGCTTCATTTGATCACATATATCACTGAAGATGCCCTGCAAGAGTACATTGCAACATCAAGTTACACACTGAAGAGTAGGATATATTCCACTCTAATCCCATCTCTGCCTAGCATGCAGCAATCTGTGAATGCTTGTGCACGAACAAAGTAGGTTTTTTTTCTTGGACAAATGAAGAAGTTATTTATAATTTAGTAAAATTTGAGATATCCACATTTCATTGAAATTTATTAGAGTTATTTATTCCTTCACCTTTATTACAAAGAATTAAAGATATTACTTACAATTGAATGGGGTGAAAAACAAACCATATTTTATCATCCAAATTACTCACCTAAATGTAAATAGTGTCGTCTACCAAAAAATTCAATTAATTTTGTTTGGAATGTAAATTTTTCAAGGAAATTAAAAAAAAAAAAATAATGCAAGAGTAATGGTGCGATTTTTTGGAGTTTTGTCGGAACCCAGTGGAAAAAATTGTAGTGAAATCTTGGTTTGTGTTATTTAAACTAGTTTTTTCACTGTATATATGAATTCTTCAACACCCTGAAAAATCTCTAGAACAATTCTATTGTGCAAGGGTTACCCATCAAACTTGTGATTTCAATGAATCTCTAGCGGATTTTAGAGAAATTACACCATAAAAATCCACCACCTGAAAAAGTAACTCCATTTGAAACTCTTTTTTATAATGAAAATAGATTTAATATCATATCGCAATGGAATTGTCTATGGAGGCGGAGAAATTGTTTGGATGGTCAAAAGTGGTAGGAATCCGGGTAAAAAAAATTCAAAAAATCCTATAAAGGTAATGTTTGAATCATGTTTTTGATAGTAAAAATAGATTTAGCACCATCAAAAACTTCGCACCTAAAATTACGAATTTTAACAGTTTTTACATAAATTTAAAAAAATCTCTACCAAATTTTTTTCAAATTATGACCAAAATTTCCATTAATTTCCGAAGAAAAAAAAACATAATAGTTAGACTCCACACCACACTTTGCAAAACCCTCATCACCGACCACAATTCTCCGTGCACCACTTGTCTAATGGAGAACGTAATCGAATGAGTTGTCTATAATGCGACTTTTTGGAGATTCCGGTGACGGAATCCGGCGGAACAAATGAGGTTAAATCTCGATTTTTAGCAGTTCAAATGGTTTTTTAACTCCATATTTGGATTCAGCACCCTGAAAAACCCTTAGGAGCCATTGATTGTGCAGAAACTAGCTATTAAACTTGGGATTCCAATGAATTGCTGCCGGATTTTGACCAGAAAAATCCGCCGAAAAGACTTTCAAAAAGTCGCGTTATAGACTACTACGTAATCTAATGACCCCCACAGTCTCACGTGCAAGTTAGGTGTGTGGGGCCGGTATCAAAAGCTGCGCGTGCAAGGCAAGATGCATTGGGAACAGGTAGAAACTTCAAATATAAAAATTACCCCTATCTATGGTACCGCATGGCTATGTAACCGGGCGGAGCAATTTTGACAGCTACTCAGCTCACCTGGAACTCTGCCGATGTTGACTGCCTTGTTTTTGAAGTATTAAACACGACTCACTGCCTTTTCATTATCGGTGGGATGAAAATAAAAATAATATTCAATAGAAATTATCAAAAAACACTAAATTAATAACTCAGTTACTGTATAATGTTTAGATTTACTTAATCGATTAATATTTATGAAAACTAATAATTCATATTAAATTTACTTAAGGCATGGTATTTAATACTCATTGAAACTAATAATTTATTTAGTTTATAATATTTAGATTTATTTAATATATGGTTTATTTTAATTAATTTTAATTAGATATAATTGGTGGAAAATTTTGGCTTGAAATCTTGATTTGTGTTATTGAAACTAGTTTTTTCACTGTATATATATGGATTTAGCATGTTGAAAAACTTCTAGGGCACTTGGATTGTGTAGGAGTTACCCATCAAACTTGTGATTTCAATCAATTTCTGCCAGATTTTAGAGAAATTAGACCAGAAAAACTCACTAAAAAAACTTCCAAAAAATCACACTAAAAACAACTCATATCAAAAGCACCACCACAAACATACACGGTTAAAAAAGCCTGTGTTGTAGTTTCAATAACCTCAAATTGTTCTTTGCACTTTTTATTTATGTTAATAGTATAATTTTTAATTAGTAAATAGGAATATTTACTAAGAAAGCATAGTTTATATTGAAATTTTCAAATTTTCAAATTGTGAATGATTAAAGTTTGATAATATTTGTCATCTAATAGATTGTAACATCTTGAGAAACACATAAATAAGTTGGTTTTGTGGTGTTATTAGTTTTAAATTTAATAAAGTAAAGTTATAGCAATATTAGTATAGCTTTTATGGAAGATCTAAAGAATCACTGATGAACCTCAGTAACTCTCGTTTTACCTAATAGTTACCAGTTATTAAGAAGCAATTATTCCTTACCTTTCTTTCTCTTACAAAAGAAGAGAGAAGGAGGAAGGAGGGGGTGGTTGTTTTTGGGAAAAAAAGAAATAAAAAAAGAATTCCTTGAGCTAAAGAGAGTTTCAGTGGGAATAGTCCTTGAAATAGACTTCCTTGGAGGAAGCAATACTCATTTGCAGGTTGGACTTGGAGTCCTGAGGCCGAAGCAATAAAACTGTTGTCTTGAAGAAAACTGATCAATGGGAAAAGAGGAGCTTGGGGGGAGAATATTTGGATGTAATTGCCAGATTCTCATTGGAAGGGTGGAGAGGTTCATCTAGTACCAAACTAGGAGAGGTTCATCTAGTACCAAATTAGACTTCCGATGGTAGATAAGTGTAAATGCATGTCTATGTTTATAGTTTGCTAATTAAAGGAATGTTGACAGTTAAGTAGGAATAGGAGGCTGCTAACATTGTTTAAATAGGAAATAAGTTTTATTATGCTAGTGATTGCATGTGTCTGTAATAATATCCATAGCATGAAATGAATGGAAAGAGAAAATGGCCTTGAGTTACAGGCTGTTATTATGATGTGAGTATTTACTAATAAGTTAATATGGTTACCTAGATGGTAGGAATGCTTAGAGGTTAGTATAGGACCAAGATGGGTAGACAATTTAATGTTTGTATCCTGGGCATAATAACTATGTTGAACAATCAAGAATCCATGCATGAGTACAACTGTACGACCACAGGAAATAACCTTTGTCGAATAACCTTTGGTATTCGACAAGTAAGAATAAAATATCTATATGTATACTTATAGGTTGTATATATTCAACAAGTAAGAATAAAATATCTATATGTATACTTACAGGTTGTATGAATTACTTCAGTTAACCTGTCATTTCCTGACAAAATGTAGAATACATTTGATAACATATAAAGTTAATTTTGAAAATCGTATATCCAGATCATTTCCTTTAAAAGCGTTGTCGAGTCTACTGTGGGAAAAAACGGAGTCCTAATTACATAGTCGTGGGACTTCCAACCAGCAACTAGGCATTCAACACAAGAACCATTTTTAATGCTAAGTCTTCCCAGAAACTAGAATTAATAGTGAAAGCTAGTGCACTATAAAATCATTAATTACAGAAAACAAAATGAGGAATTCTTTTTGAAGCAAAATGAGAATCCGAATAATCTAAAGATAGCCTTTCAGGTTGGCTCCGTCAGCTAATCCTGGGGTGGACACCGAGGAACATTGTTCTGAAAGAACAATACTGAAAAGTTTGAAGGATTGTAACCAGTCAGCACAAGCGCCAAACACAAGTGTACTAAGTAAAGAAAACAATTTGTAACTGACCATGGTATCCAAACAGAATGGAAATAGAGTAATTGTTGGAATACATATTTACTAATCACTGATAGTAGCAATAGATATACAATCAAGAAATCATGCAAAAACCTTTGACTAGAAGGTTGGCCCTCAAAACCCTAATAAGACCCATGTCTCTTCAAGAGTTCGAATTAATACAAATAAGGGTATGGTAACCCGGAAATAAACCCTCAACAGAAAAACCCACATGCAACTGTTAACTATTTAATTCAAAAGAGCCGAGACTTTCCTAAGGGAAGGTAGGCCCTCATGTCCACGTGGATTGCAATAAGTAATTATGGGTTTTCTGGTAGACTGGAACTCGCATCCAACTTCTAGTGGGCAAAGGCCCTCCTGCTTTAGAGTATTGTTACAAGTTAAAAGAAAATAAAAAGAATAACATGGTGGATGGAATAGATTATATGTCAGAATTAAATAACCATTACCCATTTAACATTACCTAATTGGAGGTAGGTATGGTAGTGGTTCTCCATAGCATGTGTTCCTGGGAAGACTTTAGTTGTAATGCATGCAAGAGATAAGGAAAATCCTTAGTAAAAACCCCCAGCAATGAACTACAATGATTTAATTATCAAACCAAAAACGGAGACCATAAGAAAGTAAACCCAAACCTCGCATGATAGATTTCCATGTATATCTGAGTGACCTTGAGGTAGCAATATGCAACTCACAGTCGAGATGGTTGGCTGCATTAGAATTTTGAATAAACCCTCCATGGTGTGTAATGGGTACAGGGAAGACTATTTGAGGAAGGATGCTACCAACCCTACCAGGGTTTCACTGAACGCAGCTTCAAGATTTAGTCCAAGACAAATGACCAAAGAATAGAGATGAAGCAGTGAGTTGTTTGCATAACTCCTCGGGTTCTGGTCAACTGTCAGATCCAACACCTCGATCGAATGGTATCGCTGGCTACAAATGGCACCTGATGGAGAGCGGACCGAGCAACTATTGGCCATCCCATTGTAGGCCAACCAGATCAGGTTGAAAAACATTAATGTACATGTGATGTATACATATAACGCTAACTGAGAACTTAAACATCGTGTACATAAATGTCAGCCGATTATACAATATGTGTAATGAAAATTTAGTTAAGTACCTCAACTCACACTTCCGCAACAATGGAATTCCTCTTATTTAATTGTATAAATGTAATTTGGTTTAGATCCAAATAATGTCTGTCACCATAAGAATTAGGGTAAATATTTTTTTTTTTTGTATATTTATCTATGAATAGCGTTAATTAGTGAGCAGGTGTTACAATTGGTATTAGAGCCTCAGGTTGCTACACTATGGACTAAAGGAATGATCTTAGAAATAAAAAATATTTATGATGCACAGAGGAGCAGTGGACGTAACAGGAGACAAGGAGTAGGATTCGCCCCTTCTGGTGGCACTACTAGATGTAACCCAGAAGTATGGGTACAATTGGGAGAAGCAAATGTCGGCACCAATGTTGCCTTACTAGAAACAATTCAGCAATTAAGAACAAAAATGCAGTCTACGTGCTGATAACGAAAGATTACGTTTGGAGCAAGAGAAGAATATGAAAAGCCTGTCAGATAGACAGAATTAGAGGAATCGAGACCCCAGCCAAGGAGAAGAGAACAAGATGGAAACTCGCAGACATCAAGAGGAACATTCGGAGTCTGAAGGAGGACAAATAGGTAATGAGGAAGAATCGGATAATGTCTCTAGTAGAAAGGGATTAAAAAGGCAGAAAACAGAACTTCAAGGAGAGTTCAAGAAGATAAAACCACCGAACTATAACGGTGAGGTAGAAGAAGCGGAAGAGGCTTGGCTAATTAATATGAATAAATATTTCCAAATATGCGAATATGATGAAAATTTGAGAGCAAGGTTAGCAATCTATCAGTTGCAAGGCAAGGCCACCCTATGGTGGGAAGAAATCAAAACAATCAAAAGAAATTAATGAGCAAGAGGTCATCTGGGAACAATTTCAAAGGCATTTTAAGGATAGATATTTCACTGAGTGATTTTATGACGATAAAGCAAAAGAGTTTCATGACTTGAAATTAGGACAATAGAGTATAGATGAATTAATAACTAAATTCACTTCACTATTAAGATATGTTCCCTATATCCATGAAGAAAAGGCTAAAGTCCAACACTTTATCAACAGCTTACATGCTTTCATGAAGGAGAAATTGGAATTTGATAATCCAAAAATGATGGATGAATCAGTTTGAAAAGCTCGGATCTGCTACCAACAAATGAAACAGAAAGGCAAAGTGAATAAAAGTTGGCCAAGTAATAAGGGGCAGAAAATTTTTACAAATATTAAGAACATGAAGAAAACGGGGACCAGATAACCAAGACGAAAAGGACCAAATGGATATGCTAACTGAAATCAACAGAAGTACAGACCTCAGAATGAAATAAAACAAAATGAGGCATCAAGTAAGCTGGAAACTAGTCAGATTCCCCGACCTCCTTTGCAGTGTTGGGGCTGCAGGGAACCCCGTTACTACAAGAATTGTCCTCATAGAGGGAGAATGGAACCTGTTGCAAATATTCATAAAGCTTCTACAATAATGTCCTACTTAATCTTATCATGCAAATTTTATTAGTGTTTAAATTACCTGAAAATATTGACTTATAATTATCAAGAAATATCGGTATCTACCTACATTTGTGAAAACGTAATTTTATTTTACTGATATAAATTTTATTATTGTTATTATTCAATTTCCAAAATGTCTTCTCAAATCTACTTTGAAGAAGATATGGTAAGAAAAGTCAAGGACACTAAATGAAAGGATGAGGGGGTAGTCATGACAATAATGATAGGTGGTTGAGGTGGATGGGAGGAAGAGACATAAAAGGGGAAGGATGATGAGAGGACAGGGGGGGGGGATCCTTGGTCTTGGTTTTGGTTTGGAGGATTTTGTTTTGGGGGAGGGATGTGGAGAAAGAAATGGGAGATCAAACTTAAATCTGGAGAGCGTTTGTTAAACTTGGACACACTACATCTGGTTGGACTTGGGCTCAAAGAGCTAGGGAACTTGTGGAGGTTCCTTGGGCTAGGAAATACTTCCTAGTTGGCTGAGAGGCAAATCTAGTTGGGTAGTCAAGAGGAGCATCCCAACAGAGTCATGAGCTCAAGAGCATCTCAACTAAGCTATTGGAACAAGTATTCTTACATTTATTGATTACTTATGTAAATGGTTGTAATGAAATTCTTACTTGTTTAATTTGTGGTAAAAAAAAATTAATGGTATATTGTCATCAAATAAATGTTTAGATATAAACAAGTTATTTCCCTTCTTATTGTGTTTAAAATTAGATAAATTTAGTTTTTAGTTAGAGGACCCTAGGAGGGATCCTCACACATGGTATCAAAGACCAGATTCAAAATCTGGACCCAAAATCCACTAAACCCAAATTTCCAAGAGCTTGTAACCCTCATAATTACTTGTAATCCTAATATATATATATATATATACAACAACTTTTTTTAGATTGAAAATGATACATCTCTTTATTGCCTTGGAAAATAATGAATTTTGAGTAAAGACATGTTAGAGTTGCATTTTACAGGCATCATTATAACTATAATACATATTAACTATGATACATTAAAAAAAAAAATACAAGGAACTATCCTTTGAGCATCCAAATGCTAGTCCGCCTCCTTGATTAATAAATCTAGGTTCTTTGATCCATCACCTTGATTGAAAAATCTGGGGTGAATATGGATCTATAATAACAGGGTAAAGGTAGCGTAATCTCAAGGAGGGGAGCTAGCCATCAGGAAAAATGAAGAAATATTCGATATTCAAAACCTCAATGCAATAATTAAATAAGGATAAAAAATAACTTCTCAGACAAATCTTAATCATCTAATATAATTCCATAATCTTTATTCTGAATCATGGTTGAATCTATATTGTCGTGGGAATATGAACTCTCGGCTTTCTCTTCTAGGGCTTATCGTAGGATTAACCAAAAAAGTTGAATAAGAATCTTATTGTTGTATTTTCTCTTCATTTTTTTATTGAACTTTCTACCACTACCAGTAGCAGATGGTCTCATGTATCTTCTCGAAAGATTTGTTGCGGAGCTTCGAAATGGGCCTCTGCCAAAATGCATGCCAGGGCAAGGGGAAGGCTCCTTGGATTTGATGACAACTATAGAGCAAATATCATCTTCCTCGTCGGCATGTGCTACATTGAAATCCTTAGGTCCTCTTCTATGCTTAGGTACCCTTTGGCAAAGAGGAGGCAGAGAAGCATCTTCCTCTGGTTCTTTGAAAATCAGTGTTGTTTAAATGTTGTGGGAGTCTTAGACTCTAACACTGCTCTCTCTGCCCTCTAAGGATTCTGAGTCTTCCTGAGTAAACCGTGGAGTAAACGTCTCTTGGTGCGTTTGATTTATATATCATGGTTGAGTAGATGTCATCCTATAAATCACCTTGCTCAGCGTACTGATACTTTTTTCCCTTCGTTAATTCTAGGGAGAAAAATCCATTTCGGGCCGCAAAAATCCAAAACCTTTTTGGAATCCCAACTGCTTGACCCAGAAAAAACTAAGCAACAACCCAAACGAAAGTTGAAGAACTCCCAAGTGTTTATGAGCTTGATTATCGGTGGGAATGCGAGGGAAACAGAGGAAGAAGCTCCGGCTCAGACCCACGAAGGTTGTTGAGTGGGGCAGGTTGTAAGTAAAATCCTTTCTTTGTTATGGCTCTTCCCTCTTTAGAAATTGCAGATGAAGAAGACTCAGATGTGGGTGTCGGAGGGTCATATGTAGCATTATAGGAAGTTGTAGTAGTGACACTAGATGAGCTATACCCATTTTGAAATGGATACAATCCAAGAGGGGTAACTGGGCTAGGAACAAGTACAGAAATGTCTTGGGGTTTAAGAGATCGAAGCTCACCTGATGTTCTGGGAGACAACCCACTTGAAGGACTGTGGCGAAGAAATGTTAGAACTATTTTAATCTCTAGTTTTCTCATGCTCTGTCTTCTTTCATGGAGCTTGAAGGCTGACTTCCGAGAACCCACTTCAACTCCAGGCTTTGAAATATCCAGGCCTTGCTTGAAGTAGAGATCCACCCCTACACTCATACTCCTCTTGGATTCTGCCTGCCATGTTGTTGCTCTTGTCATACTTATCATAGATTTTCTAGAGTTTGTGTTATGAATGAGCCAAACATTCAATAACATCTTCTTCATTCCTATCTATACAAAGAGTCAAAAGTTATATTAACTCAATAGTTCTTCATCCATGCTCGAATCCGATACCAATTAAGGTAACCAAGGGTTTCATTTCTTTGTCATTTCTAGTGTTAAATCAACTCTCTACGCTTATAATGCGAAAATTAATTGAAATGAGAGGAGACATGGCACCTGAATATATTTCACTAAATGTCAAACTCTGAGTTCCATTCCACGTTGATACCCCTTAGAGCCAAAATTCATTGGATTATCAGAAAGCATGAGCTAACCCATGATGTTGTAAACATAGTCCTGTTTCCATGCCCCTGTTCCACTCGATTACCAGAACCTTGTTATTAAAGAACTCTGCACTTTTCCAGATTTCCTCTACATGAATAGTAGGAAAACTCAAGCCGCGGTCTTACCTCGTATAGACATCTCACAATAGTGTTGGCAGACACTCAGCAATGGTTTTTAAGAGATTGTAAGTATCAAACCGTCTTCCTTTTGTAAAATCATTTGCCCTTGTGATCAACTCACTAAGAGGTTGGATAAATTTGGTCAAACCTTCAATATTGGGTTGCTTACATTTGCTTAAATGAAGCATAACACTCTTTTATATGGCCAAAGCCTCTTTGAGCAGATTGGTGGGTGCAAGGACTCGATCCCCAATTTTCTCAGCTGTAGACAACACTTGCCCAAATGATGTTTGAACCAGTGCATCATATTCCAATATTTTGAATCATCGAATGACGATGAGATATTCTGAGACACTAAGGACAATTGACGAATCAACTAGCAGAGATGTGAATAATCTGCATATAATAGGGGTTGAGTTTTGTCCTCTCCCTCTCCCTCCATGGGCTAAAGAGGTGATTGTGTTACAAATCCAGGGACCAATAGAGGCAATGTCAGGCATTGCGGGAATAGAGGATCTTAGAGAAATGTGAATGAATAAGTGCAGGACTATCTTGTGACATCCATTTTCAAATCACTACCTTCGGCAAAATCCTCTTAACATAACTGAATTTTCAGACATTGTATATGAAGTAGATTATTTAGGCCAATGAATGTTCTGAATCCAAGAATCTTTGTTGCTTTGGGAATTATTTATAATCTCATGTTCTCTCCCAAAAAGGTATGTCTTTCCATTGTTTAGTTAAATATCAAAGAGATCATGATCACCATTCTTCATCCTTGTCAAGTTATCGATAATATCAAGGCTAGACTCAAAGGTTTTACATCATGTAGATTTCCTATCTTCCCAAGTCACATTATCTGTATAAAATTTATAGACACAAAAACTACTTGAAAATTTCTTTGTAGCTATTGAAGCAATGGATTTGTTTCTTAGCAAGTCAGATAGCTTCAAAGTTGCAGATCATGCTTCTTCTACCAAGAAAGCTTCAATTCTGCTTCTAGCTCAGCCATCCTTGAATGTCATGGTACAAATTCCTCAACTACGACATTGTAAGTTTATCAATCTTCATTGAGAAATCCTCCATAGAGAGATCCTCTGACCATGTTTCTAAACAATCTTGGGGTTTCAAAACCCATTCTGTAATAATTTTCCTTTGTTTATTCAACTGTGCACTTTTGCATATATGAAATGGGATTGTTTACATTACTACTGGTTGTAAAAGATCTATTTCCAAGGCCTTCTCTTGGTTTCCAGTTTCAAAACTCAACCTAAGTCATTAATCTACTCCAGTTGATATCTAAGCTTCTCAATTTTGTTCTCGCTTGAGGTAATAAGAAGTCGCTTGATGTAATAAGAAGCATTGCACCATCCTCCTAATCCAAGCTTCGAAAGAAATTCTCTTGAGGAATTGATAGAATTTTTGGCCAAGGAGTTAATATAACATTTGGCAAAAAAGGGAAAATTGTGAGGAATATCATTATGGATAATTTCAATCTTTGAAACAAATCTTCTCATCTTTGTGGGAGAATTATCTTTCTTGCAATATTCACCTATAACCATAAAATCAATGGCTTCTTTGTTAACCACGACAGGTCCAATTTCCAAACATTGCAAGATTTTTTTTTTCTTTTCTTTCCATTCTCAACTTCACTCCAAAATAAGAATAAATGGCCAATTACTCAGAACTAAATGTTGATGGCATTCTACTAACAACTAAACAACATTAAAAAAAAACCTATAATACATGGCCCAGGTCTGCCCTTTGTCCATCGTTCTACTGTATTTAATCCCCCTAAGGGTCCAAGGAGTTTTGAGGATTCTATCTTAAGAAAAATTTCCATATATTGTTTGACTGCAATAAGAGTCCTCAAATAAGTAACATTAATACTCCAATTCTTTTCCTTCTCTCAAAGTTCTTAATCAATCACAAGGTTCAATCATTTCTTTTTCTTCACAAACTTAAAGACCTAGCCATATTACAAACCTAATTAAAACAGTTATGATGCTCACACCCATCAGTTTAAAAGAAGTAACTGCGACAACCAAACAACCATCAGTTTAAAAGAAGCAACCGTGACAACCAAAATCCACACCCTTGACCCTTGATTAGATGAATATCGTTAGTTGCATCAGAGGTATCAGTGTCATGACAAGCATGCTCTTTCTTTTTGAGGTTGTTATCTATTTGATTTATTACAGGCAGTAGGTTGTAGGGTTGTTATTTACTTGTTGTGTGGTATTTCTCTGGTATGTATAATTATTATTATCAGTATAGATATATCTTACTCAAGGATCTAGCCAATGCCAATGCCAAAAAACAAAATTGGATCCAAATATTACAATCTATTATTATCCTAAAAATGGATTTGCATCCAAATAAATAATTTACCTCACACTCCGCTTCACTCTTTACTTCACTCTTTATTTGGGATTTGGATCCAAATAAATAATTACCTCACTCAACTTCACTCTTTCTTTTTGGGACCTCCCACTCCTTTGCAGTCTTATTTTTGTGCATGTATGCATTTGAATGTATTAATCATTTGCTTACAACACCTGTAGCTATGCCCTTTTGGGTATTCAAGTTCATATTCATCTCCAGAGTGTAAGACATTGAATTTGGTACATTTCGGTAGAAAGAATTGATGACTTGCTTACGAGTCATGATAATCTGTCTATGGACGTGTTGAGATTTTCAGATCAATTTAATAATTTTAGAGCCTACATTAGCACATTTGCTCGATCAAGGGTTGGAATTTTACATGGATATTCTAAATGTTTATGATAATTAGTTTACATCAATGTTCTTTGAGATATCTATCTGAATTTCTAGACTTTGTGCCTTTTGGGTTTTAAACTTCCTGCCCATATTAGTCCTTTTCTGTGCATGTGTTTACTTGAATGGCTTGATCATTTTCTTACTGTAGCTACAATGTGCCTTTTGATATTTGAATTCATATTCATCTCCAGAATATATGACATTGGACTTAGTACATTTGAATAGGCTTGGAAGGATTGATGGCTCTCTATTGAGTAATGACATTTTGCGTACAAACATATAATCAGATTTTTGGATCAATTTAATGATTTTAGAACATGCACCAACATACTTGCTTGATGATTTCTTCTTAGATTTTACTTGATGCTCTGAATGTCCATGATTGTGTGTTTCGATCAATGTTATTTAGGATATCTATTCAATCTGTGTGCTTCATGCCTCTTGCCAAAGAAGTACATAGAGAATATAAGTTTTGATTAATTTGCATTAATCTTTAAGCTATGGATATCATGTTTTATAGTGTTGATGAATATTGATTAGAGATTAAAAAGGCTGGCTTATTGAGAAGCTATAAGATTTTAAAAATGCATGAGTTCAAATATCTGATATTCTCATCACCTTAAAGACTAACATAAATAAGTGAACAAAATATAAGTTTGATAAATATGCACTGGTCTTTATTGCTCTGGATATCATGGTTTATAATTTTGATGAGCATTGATTAGAGATTAGATATGCATCAGTTTAAATGTCAAATATTTTCATTGCTTAGAAGATTGATATAATTATGTGTATTTGAAACCTTTCGATCATAAAAAGTATTAGCATGAATTGGATGAGCACTTAAATGGTTTACAAAATGCACATATGTTTTTTGCTTGGACTTGGTTCCCTAGTTTTGGTTGCATGTATAATGTAATAGTTCGAAGAGCACCTGGTAGGTGTGTGCAATTGTTTTATTTTGTTTACAGCTTCAGTTTGGACAATGTGGTTGTCAAGTAAGCATATTTTGGCCAAATGAGGCAACTCACACATGTTGTCATCCATGGAAAATTAGCAATTAATTGTGGCATTCTGAGTTCTAATTCATGGTTATAAATATGCAAAGAATAACCATGATTGTGAATGAGTGCTATAATTATATATTGGGCCTATTACTAGTTCAGATTCCTTCTACTACTTATTTATTTTCTTATAAGGAAACTGGCCTTGCTCTCAACCTGAAGGCAAGAGTGAGGTTGTTGGTACCAAGCCAGCCTACAATTATACTCACTTAAGAGTGCTTTTCTCAGGTTTAAAGTCAAGACATCATAATCATCAAAAACATCAAAGCTCATCATGTCACTAGCAGGGATTTGAACCTGGGTGAGAAGGATAATAATTGATCCACATCGAAAACATCAAAGTTCTTCATGTCACTAGCAGGGATTTGAACTTGGGTAAGAAGAATAATAATTGTTCCACCTAACCACCTGAGATAACCCTAAGTAACTCCTCCTACTACTTATATATTAATGAGGAATGAATTTAAAAATGAAATTGGGTTGCCTTTTATTGTGAAACACAAAATGTATAGTGTAGATATTGCTTCCTAATGTGAAACACAAAATTTGGTATAATTTAGATATTTCAAATTTTTATTTTGGAATTTGAAAACTATGTGTTCGTTTTTGGTTTAAAATTTGAAAACCATGTCTTCATTTCTGATTTAAAATTAAAAAATCTAAATTATGTGCATCATCTTGGATAGTTGGTTTGGAAGTTAGAGACTTTTGTCTATTTTACCACCTGTTGCATAGTTTCATGAGTTTGTTTATTTTCTTTCCTAGTATGTGCTTATAAAGGCATATTTTCATCTAAAAATGAGTGTTTTGGTATATAGCATTCAAGGAGTTTATTTATTTTCTTTTGAACATTATGAACCGTTTAACCCTACCTTTCACCATAGAAGGCAAGGAAGGAAACTATTGGATACATATTTTTATGGCTTAAAACAATCCGAGTGTGGGTAAAGTTGTCTTTTTGTAGATGCATTTGGGTTGATCATTAATTGGATCGACCCCTATCATGACAGAAGAACCCACCCCTTGGGTTTGCTTTATTTTCAGTATTTTCTTCAAGTTTTCATAAGTATTCAATTGATGTTTTAGCTCTTAAATGTATGAAGTTGGAAGATAGTGGCATTTATTCTTTTTAAGTAGATTGTTAATTTTAGCATTTTAACAATAATAGATTAGAAAATACCAAAAACAAATCCAACACTGCCTTTGAAGAGTTGAAGGGTTGAAAGAGTGGTCAGAAGTGTATGTGATCATATTCGACTTGTTGACAAGTTTCTAGGTGGATTTGGAGTGAAGTATTTCAAACCCTGGATCGTGCCTAACATTTTTTACATTGTTATAGGGGATGTGTACCTCTCAACTTTCTGAAGAAATCAAAAAGTAGAGAAAAAATGTTATTTGAAGATAGAGTAGAGAAAAAGGATTAAATTGTCCATTCCTTCCTGCAAAGGAAGACATCTTTTCCAATACTCGAAACAGAGCCAAGGGCATCAATGATGACGCAATCTCTTTCCTTATTGTACGACCCAAAAAAAATATTTATAGAGAAAAGGGAAAGAAATCTGTACAAATGTCTACCATTATGCGTTGGAAAACTATGCAAGCATCTATTCTATTCCTATTCAAATTTGAGGTTATTGTGGATATGAATATCTAGAGTATGAACAAAAACCTTATTCCTTCCACATAAGAGGGTCGTGAGATGAAGTGGTTAATGGGATTGGGAGAAATTCAACCCGGACATGAATGTGACCATGTGGAGTATAAACAAGCCTAAACATATTCCCCTCCACCTTAGAGGTTCATGTGATGAAGTAGTTTATTGGATTGGAAGGAATTCGATCAAGACATGGATAGAGATGAAACAAATGTTCCTGGGAAGATGTAGATACTATTGCAAGACCGTAGCTCAAAAACTGGAATTCCTAAGAATAAAACAACAAGAAGGGTTATGCTGATTCACATAGGGTTGTTCGAAGTTATGAAGTAGGAGACCAAGTTTTTATTTATATCTGACCCAACAAAAGCACCATTCGGTTTAGGAAAGGGATGAAGTTGTCACCTCAGTTTATAGGACCTTTTAGGATCAAGGAGGAGATTGGACCAGTTGCCTATCGTCTTATACGGCCACCCTATTTTCATAAAACTCATGATGTTTTTCATGTATCTATTTTACGACATTATGTTTCTGATGAATCTCACAATCTGGATTGGAGGGAATGGTAGGTCTTGGACATGGGAACCATAATGTTCGAACCCTTACGCATATTGGACCGTAGGATTCGACAACTCAGATGTCGCATGGTGGACTAGGTTAAGGTCTAGTGGGACAAGTATAGCCCATGATCTGCTACCTGGGAGGATGCAGAGACTATATGTCATGACTACCCCCCACTTTTTGAGCATCTGTGATGCCCATTTTGACTTAGATAGCTACCTATACTAAGGCTCTAATACAGTTCCATGTTATTTATGTATGAGCACTATGGATATTGATGCATTTAGTTGGATAGGTGAAACTACTTATATAAATCATTAGATGGATTCGAATGTTTGAGGTATGACCTAATGCATGACTTACTTGGTGATGATATATCTAGTGCATGACTTATCAGAGTTATTCTTGTTTCATGTATGGCTTAAGTGGATATGATTTATCTAATGAATGACTTAGTGAAATTATGATTTATCTAATGTAAGATTTATTTTCAACATGAACTACAAAATTGACACGTGGATACTAGATTAATAACACAATGTTTAAGATCACTTATCTATATATATTTTGTTTTTATATATATGCATGAATTAGAACTAACCTGCAGATTGGAAAGAACTATATGATAACCAAGATCTACTCTTCCATTGGGGAAGCTCAGGACAGCTAATGAGGAAAGGTATGATGTACATTGTTCTATTACATTTTGTATCTAATTGATATGCACTCTTATGACATGGGTAAAATGCAAATGGCAGGTGACAAGCCTACCTGATTGGATTATTTGATGACAAGTATCCAACTAGCGTTGTAGTGTGGTCCATATTAGGGTGTTGACCCTAGTTGTAAGGAGGGGTGGAGGTATTTCCCACCGTATAACCTCCAAACCTGGAATCGTGGGAGGAAAATGATGGACACGCTCCCCTAGACGTGCGATGACAATTGCTAGTTGCCTACTAGGGAAGTTAGGTTGATATAGTCGACGCTTCTACCATATTGTTTTTATCGATGGTTAGATTGGTATAGTCGATGCCATAGTATATAGAAGCAGAGGATGGATAGGGTGGGAACGGAAGTAGGTTAGGAAGGATATGAGGATATAGATTAGTTGGAGACTCTTGATAAGAATTGGTATCATTGTTTGACTTACTTAATTTTACTACTATAACTCTCTCTCTATTTTGTTATGCTTTATTGTCAAACTGCTTTTGAACTCCTTGTATCTTTTTCACTCTAACTTCGAGACGAAGTTTTTTGAAGGAGGGGTGTATGTAATGTCCTACTTAATATTATCATGCAAATTTTATTAGTGTTTAAATTACCTGAAAATACTAACTTATAATTATCAAGAAATATTGGTATATGCCTACATTTGTGAAACTGTAATTTATTTAACTGATATAAATTTTATTATTGTTATTATTCAATTCCCAACTTGTCTTCTCAAATTTAATTTTTCGATAGGATATGGTCTTCTTCCATTTATTCCAAATTAGATATCAATATCCCAAGGTGTGTTTTCAAATCTAGTTTTGAGAATATATGATCTTCTCCAATTAATTTCCAAATTAAATATCCATATCCCAAGGTGTCTTCTCAAAATCTACTTGGGAGAAGATATGGTATTCTCCAATTTAATTTCCAAATTAAATGTCCATATCTTATCCCCAGAATGTCTTATCAAATCTACTTTGAACAAGATATGGTAAGAAAATTCAAGGATATTAAATGAAAGGATGAGGGGGTAGTCATGACATTAATGATAGGTGGTTGAGGTGGATGGGAGGAAGAGACATAAAAGGGGAAGGATGATGAAGGGAGAGGGGGCGAGATCCTTGGTCTTGGTTTTGGTCTGGAGGATTTTGTTTTGGGGGAGGGATGTGGACAAAGAAATGGGGGATCAAACTTAAAATATGGAGAGTGTTTGTTAAACTTGAACACACTATATCTAGTTGGACTTGGGCTCAGAGGACTAGGGAACCTGTGGAGGTTCCTTGGGCTAGGAAATACTTCCTAGTTGGCTGGGAGGAAAATATAGTTAGGTAGTCAAGGGGAGCATCCCAACAAAGTCAGGAGCTCAGGAGCATCTCAATTAAGCTATTAGAATAGGTATTCCTTCATTTATTGATTACTTGCGTAAATGGTTGCAATCAAATTATTACTTATTTAATTTGTGGTAAATAAATTTTAATGGTATATTGTCATCAAATAAAGGTTTAGATATAAATAAGTTATTTCCCTTCTTATTGTGTTTAAAATTAGATTAATTTAGTTTTTAGTAAGAGGACCCTAGGAGGGATCCTCACATCTATTATCGGTGATGTGGCACTAAGCGTACCCTAGATTAATGTGGTGTTGGAAGATCGCCAATAATATTATCAACCCTCGATGGTGGAACTCGAAGGTGAAATATCTGATCATCCTGTTTCCATTTTAATAGATTTGGGTGCTAGCTTGAGCTTTGTCAGTCCTAGAATAGTTGATTTATGCCACCTAAAAAGTTCAAAACTTAAGAACTCCTAGTTGGTTCAACTAGCTACAGATGCAAAAAGAAGAGTTTGTGCAAAAGTAGAGGACTGTGAAATAAAACTGGCAGAACAACAAATTAGGACAGACTTAAATGTATTACCATTAGGTTCCTATGATGTCTTGATAGGCATGGACTGGTTCGAACGATAATGGGCCTTAGTAAACTGTAAAGATAAGACCATGGATGGTATCAAAATAGAGACTTAGGAAGTTAAAAGGGAAGTCATGTTACGACCTGTTACAGCCCACCAACTAGCGTGATGTATGCGTAAAGGCTATCAAATCTATGCGGTCCAAGTAGGATATACAAAATCCAAAGATAAAATTTGAGTCTTCGAGAAAATTTCAGTAATTCAAGAATTTAAAGACATGTTTCCTAAAAATATTCCCAAACTACCACCCAAGAGGAATCTCAACTTTACCATAGAATTGGTCCCTGGAGCTGCCTCGGTCTCAAAGGCTCCCTAAAGAATGAGTGTTCCTAAGTTAACTGAACTGAAAATCCAGCTGCAGTAGCTGTTGGATAAAGGGTATATCCGACCGAGTGTATCCCCTTGAGGAGCCCTGGTTTTGTTCATAAGAAAGAAGGATTGTACTTTGCAGTTGTGTATAGATTTCAGGCAACTGAATAAGTTAACCATTAAGAATAAGTATCCCTTACCCTGAGTTGATGACTTCTTTGATCAGGTTAAAGGAGCAGTGGTATTTTCAAAAATTGATTTAAGATCTAAATATCATCAAATTCAAATTAAGGACGATGATATATACAAGAGTACCTTTAGAACTCGCTATGGCCACTACGAGTTTGTAGTCTTGCCATTTGGACTTACTAACGCCCCAACAACGTTCATGAGTATGATGAATGGGGTTTTTCATCCTTATCTAGATAAATTCATCCTTATATTTATTGATGACATTTGGGTGTATTCCATAAGTATTGAGGAACATAAAGAACACCTTCGCATAGTGCTACAAACTTTAAGAGAAAACCAACTCTTCGCCAAATTGAGCAAGTGTGACTTCTTTAAGGATCAAATCCAGTATCTAGGACATGTCATATCCTCTGATGGTATAGCGGTTGATTCAGGGAAGATCAAGACCATCATGAGTTGGCCTATCCCAACCAATGTGGTGAACATGCGCTCTTTTATGGGACTTGTAGGTTATTATAGGAGGTTTATAAGGGGATTTTCTAAGGTCGCTTATCCAATTACCTCCTTGCAAAAAAAAGGAACAACTTTCAAATGGTCACAAGACTATCAAGAAAGTTTGAAAAGTTAAATCATTTTCTTACCACAGCTCTAATATTAAAGATTACAGATCCTGAAGAAGATTTTATAGTCTGCACAAACACATGCAAAGAAGGTGTGGGTGCCATTTTAATGCAGAATGACAAGGTCATTGCTTACGAATCTCGTAAACTAAAAGAACATGAACAAAAATATTATGCTTACAATCTGGAACTAACTGTTGTGGTTCACGCCTTAAAGGTATGGTGGCACTATTTATTGGGGAAGAGATTTTTGCTCAAAACATACCACAACATCTTAACTAGTTTCTTCAATCAGCCTACCTTAAATGCACGCCAAGCTCGGTGGACTGCATTCTTAAGCGAATTTGATTTTGAAATCAAGCATTTAAAGGGAAAAGAAAATAGGGTGGCAGATGCATTAAGTAGGAAGCTACACCATATTTAAGAGATTTCATTTAGTCAAGTTGAACTCAATTTTGCTGATCAATTAAAGGAGGCAGCTTAGCAGGACCCTAAATACAGCTACCTATGGTAGTAAGTAAAATCTGCACAAAGTTTGGAAAAGAAGAGGGAGTATAGTATTAATTCTAAAAATTTATTGATGTTCAGGAATCGTATTTACATGCCTAATCTATTATCATTAAAATAAAACATGTTACATGAATTTCACAGAAGTCCTTATGTTGCTCACCCAGGCTATCAAAATCTTTTCTCTGTTATCAAGAAAGACTACTATTGGCCTGGTATGAGAAAGTACATTGCTGAATATTTATCCAAATGTCTGGAATGTCAGCAAGTCAAAGCTGAACACCATCATCGTTACTGGATTACTGCAGCCGCTACCTATCCTTGAATGGAAATGGGATACAATAACCTTGGATTTTATAATGGGATTACCGTGGTCTAAAAGACAAAATGACTCAATTATGGTTGTGGTAGACAAATTGAACAAGATAGCTCATTTCGTACCTATAAAATCCATGTACCAAATGGCTAAAATAACAGATATATTTATGAAGGATATTTTTCGGCTCCATGGTATGCCATGAGTCATAATAGTTGATCAGGATGTTAAGTTCACCTCTGCTTTTTGGAAAGCATTGTTTATCACCCCCAGGCCGAAGGGAAAACTGAAAGAATGAATCAAGTGGTAGAGGACATGTTGCGCATGTATGTGATGTAACAACCTGGAAAATGGGAAGAGTATCTTCATTTGGTAGAATTTGCTTACAACAACGGCTATCATGAATCGCTTAATATGAGTCCTTTTGAAATACTCTATGGAAGGAAATGTACCATCCCTGTAAACTGGAACAGTCATGAGAACAAAATGATATTAGGACCGGATATGCTGGAGGAAATGGAAAGAACCATGAAAAAAGGCCGATAAAATTTGAAGGTTGCTCAAGACAGGCAGAAACCATACGCTGATAAAAAGAGAACCTACCGAGAGTTCCAGGTAGGAGATCATGTGTATGTGTGAATTAAACATAAGAGGAGTACATTGAGATGGGGAAAATGTGCCAAGTTGGCCCCCCAATTTTGTGGCCCCTTCCAAATTCTAGACAGAATAGGGCTAGTGGCCTATCAGTTAGCCCTACCTAGCCACATTCTGGTTCATAATGTATTCCATGTTTCCCTTTTAAAAAAATATGTGTATGACCCCAGACATATAATAAATTGGAAAGAACTTCAAGTAATATATATATAGACGTGCATAACACATAATCTATTTATTTTGGGATATAGTGATTATGTACATGTCAATTATATAATAGTTGTATTTATGACAGGTCAAACCGGAAGAAGAATTCCTGGTTGAACCCCTACGCATACTCAATTAGAGAGAAGTAACATTGTGGAGATGAGCTATCATCCAGGTTAAAGTGCAATGGGAGCACTTCAACTCGGAAGAAGCCACTTTGGAAGATAAAGACCTTATGCAGGAGGCGTATCCTGAATTATTCCAGGAGCAGATGGAAGTATGAACATCGGGGACGGTGTTCCGCTAAGGGGGGGAAGATGTTACATCTTCAGAACTTTAAGTTATTTTTATAAATATTTTCTTGTTTTACTTTTATTGTTGAGAAACAAATAAATAAGTTGGTTTTGTGGTGTTATTAGTTTTAAATTTAATAAAGTAAAGTTATAACAATATTAGTATGGTTTTTATTGAAGATCTAAAGAATTACTGATGAACCCCAATAACTCTCTTTTTACCCAACAGTTATCAGTTATAAGTTAAGAAGCAATTATTCCTTACCTGCCTTTCTCTTACAAAAGAAGAGAGAAGGAGGAAGGAGGCGGTGGTTGTTTTTGGGAGAAAAACAAAACAAAGGAATTCCTTGAGCTGAAGAGAGTTTCAGTGGGAACAATCCTTGAAAGAGACTTCCCTGGAGGAAGCAATACTCATTTAGAGGCTGGACCTAGAGTCCTGAGGCCGAAACAATAAAACTGTTGTCTTGAAGAAAACTGATCAATGGGAAAAGAGGAGCTTTGTAGGTTTTAACCCCATAAAGAAATTACCTGCATACGAATTCTAAAACACAGAAAATAAACAATGTGAGAGAATAACACATAAAACACATATACACAGAGATTTTCCCCTGGATCCCAAAATCTGGACTACTAGCTTGATTTTTCATTATGTTCCTTTCAATTTTATAGTACATATTTATACATGCCAAAGCATCTAGTACCATGGACCGAAAACCTTCGCGTCCAAAACCATGGAATGAAAACCATCGCGTCCAAAAACATGTGTGAAAATCATGCACAAAACCATAGGTGGGTCTGCCAAACCTAACATAGATTCCAAAACCAAAATTTTATAGAGTGGGGTTACCTATACCCATCAAACCCCCTGTGACCCCACCACTACACAACAAATGGGGAGCTTCGCCCCCCCTCTAACCCCTCGTTTAACTATGTGGGCTAGTCTTGGAAAGAATAATTTTATCCATCAAAGAGTCACGAAAGCAGTGCATTGTTTTGTACGAGCAGTTTCCAGTTTCCAAGTCCAAATTGCGGATGGGGGAACAATAAAATGTGATGGCTGTTGTGAAAATTTCAAACTTCAAATGGGGGATTATCAGTTAAAGACCCACATAGGAGGGTGCGACATTGTCCTTGGTGCTGAATGGCTTCACACACTGGGCCCAATCATAATGGATTTCTAGGAGTTATATATGAGCTTTAAGCAAAACAACCACACACATACCCTCCACGGACTCCAGGCGGGAGCTCCCTCCATCATTAGCTCACATAAGATGGAAAAATTATTAAAAAAGGGCCATCATGGAGTTATAGCTCAACTTAATGCCATCCAGGCCGTCGAACCCAATTCTCTTGTGATTCATCCTGAGATGCAACAGATCTTAAATAACCATCTGCTAGTCTTTGACAAGCCTCATGAGCTTCCACCCTCGAGAGGGGAACATGATCATAACATCACTTTGGTCCCAGGGGCCCAACCACCAAATGTGCACCCATATAGATATTCGTTCACCCAAAAGAATGAAATAGAAAAAATAATCAAGGAACTTTTGGAAGCAGGCGTCATTCGTCCTAGCATTATTCCTTATTCATCACCGGTGGTCATGGTGCTCAAGAAAGATGGGGAATGGCGTATGTGTCTAGACTTCAGGGCCCTCAATAAGTTGACAGTCAAAGATAAATTTCCCATCCCGGTTGTTGATGATTTGCTGGATGAACTAAAAGGGGCTCAATTCTTCACTAAGCTTGATCTTTGTTTAGGCTACCACCAAATTCACATGAAAGAAGTCGACATTCCAAAGACTGCTTTCCGAACTCATGAAGGCCATTATGAGTTTCTAGTCATGCCATTCAGTCTTTGTAATGCCCCATCTATTATTTAAAGCCTTATGAACCACCTGCTCAAACCATATCTCAGAAAATTTGTCCTTGTTTTCTTCGATGACATCCTCATCAACAGTGGCACTTGGGCCGCACATCCTCAGCATGTAGATCAACTCTTGCATCTGCTCTGCAACCATAAATTATTTTTTAAGATGTCCAAGTGTTCTTTTGGCATGGAAGAAGTTGAGTATTTGGGCCACATTGTGGGGCGTGAAGGTGTCAGGGTGGACCCCAAAAAGATCTGGGCAAGGCAGGAATGGCCTCAACCTAAGACCTTGAAGAGCCTGAGAGGATTTTTGGGTCTCACAGGCTACTATAGCAAATTTTTCCGCAACTATGGTTGCATTGCGAGGCCCCTCACTCTTATCCTCAAGAAAAATTCATTCCTCGAGAATGATGAAGCACAACAGGCCTTTACAGCTCTCAAAAATGCCATGAGTTCCACTCCAATCTTAGCACTACTAGACTTCACTAAATATTTTGTCATTGAATGTGATTGTTCGGGTACGAGTATTGGGGCAGTCTTAATATAGGAAGGTCGAACTTTGGCCTTCACAAGCCAACAACTAAGTGGGAAGAATTTGGGATAATCTACCTATGAGAATGAGATGATGGCCATCTTACACGCAGTAGATACCTGACAACCTTACTTGTTGGGGCGACGCTTCCAAATCTGCACAGACCATCAAAGTCTTAAACGTTTTTTAGAGCAATGCCTATCCTCACCACAACAAAATAAATGGCTCGTTAAAATGTTGGGATATGATTATGAGATAATTTACAAGAAAGGGTGCGAAAATATTGTAGCAAATGCATTATCTCGCTAATTTGAGGATGAAAGTGCCCTACTCGCAATTTCCCTTCCCATTCCAGAATGGATTGAAGAGGCTCGCAGGGAATGGTTTTCACATCCCTGGCTCTCCCAACTCATTATTCAATTGCAGGCAGATCCAAATTCCACCAAGGGCTACTCGTGGCAGGATGAAATTCTGCGCTACAAGGATAGAATTGTACTATCACCAACGTCCACCCTCAAAAGCATCATTTTGGCAGAGTTGCACTCATCCCCCACTGCAGGACATTCAGGCTTTTAGAAGACATATGCTCGCACTCGAAGATCATTTTTTTGTACAGGAATGAAAAAGGAAATTCTTACTTTTGTAGTGGAATGTGACGTCTCTCAGTGCCATAAAGGAGAGACGGTCAAAGCACCATGCACATTACAACCATTGCCCATTCCGACATCAATATGGATGGAGGTTTCTATGGATTTCATTATAGGCTTTCCAAAGTCAGGAAACAAGTCAATCATCATAGTGGTTGTGGACAGACTTTCTAAGTATGCTCATTTTTGTGCCCTACCCCACCCTTTTACACCAAATTTGGTCGCTCAATCTTTCATGGATCAGATCTTCAAATTGCATGGCATGCCCACTTCCATTGTATCTGATCGTGACCCAGTTTTCACCAGTAATTTTTGGCAGGAACTCTTTAGGCTGTAAGGTACCCAACTAAAGCTCAGTACTTCCTATCATCCACAAACTGATGGTCAAACTGAAGCAATCAACAAATGTCTAGAACCTACCTTAGGTGTTTCACTTCAGAAAAGAAACATCTGTGGGTACAATGGTTACCTCTAGCTGAATGGTGGTATAACACCAACTATCATGCCACCACCAAAATGACTCCATATGAAGCAGTTTATGGTCAACTCCCTCCTTCCCCTACTTCTTATATCAAGGGGTGCTCAAAGGTACAAGCAGTGGATCAACTCGTATAGAACCACACAATCATGCTCGCCCATCTTAGAGAGAATCTTCATCAAGCTCAAAACCGCATGAAGCAACATGCAGATCAACATCGATCAGAACGCCAATTTCAAGAAGGATACCAGGTATTTTTGAGGCTGCAACCATATAAGCAAACATCACTCAAAGACAAGGGGTGTCAGAAACTATCTCCAAAATTCTATGGACCGTATCAATTACTTCAACGCATTGGAGAAGTGGCCTACAAGCTAGCTTTGCCACTCACTGCAAAAATCCATCTAGTTTTCCATGTCTCGTGCCTCAAGAAAGTGATTGGGAACAATTGCAGAATTCAAACTAGTCTACCTGAACAGGATGAAGAAGGGTCAATTTGGCTCCAACCTGAACAGGTCCTGGACACACGATAACGACACCTGCATGGCCACATTATCAAAGAAGTCCTCGCCATGTGGAAAGACACGTCTCTGGAAGATGCAACTTGGGAACCAGCCACTATTCTTCAGCAGTTTCCACGCTTTAGCCTTGAGGACAAGGCTATTATTATGGAGGAGGGAATGTTAGGGTCCCACCCTAACCCCCTTATTTATGTAGCAAGATCGAGTCATAAGTATAGTTAAGTAAAGAGTCAATAAAGCCCATATTAATAATTGTAAGTGGTTAACCTGCATTTAATGATGGGACCATAATTAGTTGCAAATGGGCCATGGTATTAATAAGAACCATGGTATTGCATGTACGAATCATATATAAAGGATAGAGACTCCTTGCGAGGAGCATCATGTCTTATTTTGTAATCGAGCTTGGCTCTATTGGAGGTTGCCCCCTCGAAGAGGTAAGTGAACGTTGCTTTCTGAATAATAAAATACTTGCTGTTGTTTCTCATTGCTCTATGTTCTGGGTATATTTCTTCACATATTTGGTATTCTAGTATCGTCTTGTAGGTTAAGAGCATAACAAATATTGGCGCTACGCTAGTATTATAGGGACCTAACATCCCCACCCTCTTTCCATATTTCTATCTCATGTTTCAAATTTCTCTCTCCCCCTCTTTTCTCCTCACTCACCCACTCATTCTACGGCCCCCCCACCCCGCCCTCTCCCCACCCCATTCTCTCTTTAGATCCATTAGCCCCTTTATCCCTCCCTCTCTCCCCCTCGCCCTAACTCCAAATAAACCATTTCCTATGTGTTAAAGTTCTTACTTTTAGAAATGCATGCATGTTGTTCGCAACATGGTGTTGGCATTGATTTTAACAATGAGTCAGTTGGATTTGGGCATTGATGTCGACAGGAGTATTGACTTGTGCACAATGATCATATGGTTTTTATGTGTTCTGGAGGTTTAGAAGGTCCTGGCATGTTGTTTACAGAAGGGTTGATACAATGGTTGTGTATATGGGTGAAGAAAATTAATTTTCAAAATAATTACAACATTTTCTCTAGCTTGCTTCTTCATCCCCGCAACACTTGTATAAAGTACGTAGTCTTGCATTTGTATCCTTGTGATAATATTATATGGCTTGCCTTTGTATCCTCGTGACACTACCTATAGGTGAAATTCATGGTCTTGTGTGCACACACAAAAATACCACGACCTTTTACCAATGAAATTTCCCATGGTTTTGGACTTAATTTGATTTAGTCTTTTTTGATTTGATCACCATGAAAAGTGAAATGTAAATATTGATTTGATTTGGTTGAATTCACGAGTTGGGTAAATGCCTTAAATTAGGAAGCCATAGATCTAATTTGGTTGGTTGTTGTGTGAATTGAAGCCAATGTAGACTCTCGTAACTTATTGCAATAATAGAGATAGTGTGAAGTGCATGGTTGTAGCTATGGATTACCTACAAGAGTTTGTAAATATCTACTAGTGAGGGTGATATTCTCATGTTTGTGTGGGTGCTATGGAGAACATAATGATGGTGGTGCATGGATTTTACTATGTAAGGTTGAAAATATTTGTATTGTTCCAATGATAGAGATTTGTGTCCAATATGTAGAAGGATTAGGAGTTGATTATGATGGATCTATGTTATGTGTTGTTGAGGAGTTAGACAAAGAGTTTATATGAGTAGATCTTATCGTGGTGATATGTGTGTGTGTGTGTGTGTTGGTGCAAAGGACATAGACATATGTTGTTGGGAATGTATTTGGCATAATATTAGTGATGTATTTTCTTGGTATTGTTGTAGTGTGGCTGCTAGTGAGCCTATATGTTGCAGAGAGTTGTTTGAGAAGTTATTGCTATCCATTTTATTGGTTTTTGTATTGTTATTGTTGGGTTTTGACATAGAGTATGTTGCTAGGGTTTTAATGTAGCGAGGATATGTGTGGTTGAGTCTATATGTCACAAAGATCCATTGATGCCATGTGTATGTATGACTTTGCATGTTGCTCTTAGGTATGGGTAAATGTGTCTTGATATGTATGGTTGAGTGAGAGGGTATGGTGTTATTGTTTTTTCCAGCCAAGTCTGAAAGAGGTTGTTGCTAATTGTGTTGAGCATAGGTTTGTGTTGTAGAGAGTCTTGAGAATATGCTACTAGTCAAGAGTGTTGTTTGAAATGTGATGCTATGGTTTTGTCATGCGGTTGTTAGTAGTTGATGAACAAAGAGTTCTATGCAAAGATGTTTTATGTATGCAGTTGAGTTAGGGTTTGAGGTGTTGCTTGGGTTTGGCAGCGTGATGTGATGTTGAGATTGATGCTAAGACTTGCCATGAGAAGAGTGTGAGTGGCTTGTTGTATGGTAGAGAGGTTTTTGATATGTTGATTGTGTGAGAAAAGATTGGTTGATATTGCAAAAAGAGTTCATGTATTCAGTTGAACAAAAGGATATATGTGGGTCCAATATGAAAATAGATTAAATGAGGCCTACAAATGTTTGTATTGAGAATAGTGGATTAGTCTAAAAATTTATGAAATGTGGTCCACAAGAGTATAAGGGTTGGGGCCTTCAGTGGCAAGTGGTGGCTTGCTCAGGGAGGGTTGTCTTCCTTCAGGTGGTGGTCTGAGAAACTATTGAAGGTTGGGGCTTACAAAAGGTTGGGCCCTACATAGTTGAGGAAGTGGTGGCTTCTGTAGGTAGTGGCCTGGAGTGAGTGGTTTCTCACATGCATCAAAGTCAGGGCTTGCACATTGGTGGTGGCCAGTGCATGATGTAAAGACATTTTGAAGAATAAATAACAAGAAGACAAAGCATTCAGAGGTATTTCTCTCAGAAGGGTTTCTTCCTAATGTCTGGTGCTCATGTGTTGATGCATTATTTTATGTTTACATGCTTTGGTGCTTTATGCATTTCTCCTTATCTGTACATGTGATATATGTTGTTCATGTTGAGTCCCAAACTTGCACTTCCCTATATACCCTTTCAGCCTTCTTTTTCCATTTACTTCATCCACCCAGCTGTCAAATCATTGCATATTAGGCTAAAAAGAGCTTATGAAATGGTTTCCTAACTATGTTTCTGACTGTTGTTTGGTTTAAATTTTTTGTTCAACAGCTGCGGAAACTTGTCACTTTCCGCAGCTAACCTAAGTTTCCGCAGCCATTTTGTCAAAAGATATGCTACAGGTGTACAATGGAGAAACCAGCCACATGGGCAGGATGCATGCGACGTGTACATGGAGTGTGTCCTCTAAGATCAGCCAAATCGCTCATAAACAGTCATGGTCAACGATGGTAAAAGGAAAGGCCAAATGAGGAATTTTGTGGTGGCACAGCTCTGTTTTAGCACATGTGAAGGATTGCATGGCACGATCCTTCATTCTTGGAGGTACTGGCACAATTGTCGACCAACCTGCGAACCGAATCAAGCAGCCACCACTCCATGAACTCAATTGCTGTAATGACCATCACGCTAAATCTCAGGCCGTGGAGATTTACGTGTCTCTTGGCAGCACGAATCTAGGAATTAGTTATTAGCATTTGCACTTATAAATAACGTGTTGATATACGCTAAATAGTTAGTCTGGAAGTTGTGATTTCAACTGTTGTTTCATCCCACTGTGTTGTATTTTCCTTTACTTTATTTCTACAATTCAATACATGAGAAGACAACGTTCCTGAATCCAATTTGTGAATAAGTAGTTGGTTGGCTGAGGTGACAGAGGGCCCCTGTACACCAAAGCTTGTATAGTTTCTTACTTGCTTTTGTTTACTGTTTTTTGCAGTCATTACTTGTACATATTTTATGTTGTTATAATGTTCATCACTGTCCATATTTCATGTTCTCTTCATAACTGTTAAGCTTATCAGTGTTTCCTTTACAGGTTTTTGTAGGCAGCCCGGGCACATTTACATGTTTTTGATAGCTATTGACATGAGATCATCTTGTCCTTTCTGCTGATTTTTATTCATTAAGTTTAATTCCAGCATTGTCAATT
Source organism: Pinus taeda (assembly GCA_000404065.3). Lineage (NCBI taxonomy): Eukaryota > Viridiplantae > Streptophyta > Pinopsida > Pinales > Pinaceae > Pinus > Pinus taeda. Next base: position 176,753 of record APFE031154482.1, read on the forward strand.
CTTTGAAGTTTTGTTTTGCTTGATTACTTTCCTGCCATTTAGACATCATATTAGTTACTTGTTTATGATTTCCTTTCTATAGCCAAGCGACTCAATTAGTAAGGAATCATAATATTACTTGAAGTAGTGTGATCTAGTTTGCTTTCCTGCAAGTTAGAGATTGAATTACTTATGTCATTTTCAAGAGTTTAAATATGAATGAGTAGTTAAATCTTAGTTTCCTTTTATGCAATTTAATTTCCTGCAATTTAGATATCATAATACTCAGCTTGTTTATGATCACTTCCTATAGCCGGATTGAGTCGAAAGGTGAAGGGTCAGAATATAGGTTGAAGTAGTGTGATTTAGTTGCTTTACTTTCAGTCTTTGAGTTGCCTTAAGTTCAGATTTTATCTTCTTTTTCACACAACAGTAAGGATACTGGGCCATTGTCACTAGTTCATTGTTTTGATGCATTTACTTCTTTTCGAGAATTGATTTCATTACAGTCAGTTTAGAAACTTTCTTTTTGAACTTTTAAGGTTCGAAAATCATTGTAAAAATCATCATTACCATTCACACTTAATTTTCAATTTCACCATCTCACACTAGGGAATCCACAGAAGATAAACCCAAAAACAAACTAAAAACTCAAAAACGACAAAAGACTAAGGAAAAGGTTATCTTGCACATACAATGCACTTCACTTCATCAGTTTACGACTCCCGAATTGACATTTTAAATAGCAATTTAGGACATACTAAATTGACCAAACATTTTGGCGCCGTTGCCAGTGAAGCGAAACTAGGTAGCCAATTTCTTTAAAAAAAATATAAATAAAAAATTTCAAGGAAGGAAAATTGATAACCTCTCAGAGTATGCTCTCCTCTTGCGCGTAATGTGACCTGGAGGATCAGAAAACAGAAAGTTATTGGTTTAATAGTTTCTTGAGTATGCTCTTTTCTTGCACCTAGAGTGACCTGGAAGATCAGAAAAAGAATTATTAGCCCGACTTGAAGAAAAAAAAAATGACATGCATAGAGCAAGAGATTCTAGGGGAAGGTTTTTAGCTAGAGCCAAGAGTTCGATTTTTACAACTCCATCTACTTCAAGGAATAGACAAGAGACACCTCCATCATCTCCAACTCATACTCCTAGCCTTAGGATTCATGGAGTTCAAGAGGCAGTAGTGGAATTAGGAGACTCTCCCACACCATCCATCAAATCTGAATTAGGAAAATATCATTTCTTTCCTTCTACAGGGAGACACATTGTAATTGAAGAAGTAAAATCACCTGAGGAAGAAGAGGGAGAAATTCCTCCTTGTTTGCCATTAGTAGAGGAACCAGAGGACTTTGAAGTCTCTTAGGAAGCCATCATGATAGAGGAGGTAGTTAATGGATTTGGTAGAGGTAGAGGTAGAGGAGGGGGAGGAGGAAACAATGGAGGAGGTAGAGGTAACAATGGGGGAAATAGGAATGTAGATAACTCATTCGGATTTCCTATAGTCGATGAGGATTCTCGAGCAAAAATGAAAAATATTTCACCGTCTGTCCTCCCAAACTTTCATGGGTTAAGAAATGAGGATCCTGAAACATTTCTATTTGAGTTTGAGGTTGTGTGTCAAACCTATGATTATTTGGAAGACTCTCAAAAACTCAAACTGTTTCCTTCAACATTGAAAGGAGCAGCTTTGAAATGGTTCATGGGATTACTCACCCAATCCATCAGGACTTGGAATGATATGAAGCAGACATTTTTGGATAGATACCTAGACTATTGCATGCCCACCAATCATAAGGATGAGGTATTCAAAATGGTACAAAAAGAGGATGAAAACTTGGAGGATCTACTTGAAAGATTTCAGTATAACCTCAAAAGAGAAAAAATGAGTAACCTCGATGAAGAAACCTTGAAAGCCCTTCTATTAAAAGCCATTAGAGATGAATGGATAGATATTTTGAACATGATGGGAAAAGGAGATATATCCCAACTTCCACTTCATGATATAGCAGAGCTATGTGTCCATCTCTCAAGGGGAAAATAAAAAACTAGGAAAGGGCCTAGAGATCCTTCTCTCATCAGGGCAAACAAATCTACAACTGGATCAGTAAGTAGGGCTGAGATTGGAAATATGCTTGATGAATTCAAAACTGATATCCTAGGGAGTCTAAGTGAGCAATTAGACACTCTTAAGATACACAATAAGCAGAAAGCAGAAGCTGAAGCTTTAGCCATCTTTTGCCCAAAATGTAGAAAGAAACATGCTCTGAGGGAATGTCCCTTAGATGCAAAAGTTGTAGAAACATGTGTGATTTGTTCAGAGAATCATGAGACCAAGGATTGTCCTTCAATTCCTAGGCTCAAAGCTGTCTTTCAAGAAGATCCAAACACAATTGAGTCTCTCTATTTTGTTGCAAGGAGACCTTGGAAGGGGTAAAAAAAACCAAGGGTTTAACAACTCTATGAACTTTCAAACCCCACCAAATTGGAATCCTTGGCAACAACCTTGGCCCCAACAACAAAATCCATTTCAATCATGGGTACAAGGTATGCAAAGTCCCTATGAGAGATTTGCTCAATTTTATCAATATCCTCCATCTTTTCAAAACCAACAAGCTCCACAACTTCCAAATCAAAATCCACAACTATCATTGCCATTCCCACAACAACAACAACCTTCTCAACAGAATCCAAATTCTCAGCTCTTGCTTCCATTCCAACAAAAGCCAAATCAACTTCCTTCCCAGCCATTACCAAACCCCAATAATAAAAACCCTCAATTTGATTACATAATAGAAGGTCAACCATTTCCTACCTATATGATTGTTCCTCTCAATGATGTACAACTTAGATCTGGTAGAGTCTTAGATAAACCTTCTATAGATGCCCAAAAGCAAAGAATTTCTGAGGAAGATTCTCTTGAAGCCAATAAAGGTTCTGAAGTATCTCTTCAAAACCCAAGCACTCAGAAAGAAAAAGAAAAAGAGTTAACCACCACAACTCCTATAGTTGAGCAACCTACATCTTCATCCACACCTCCTTTTCCTGAGAGATTACAAATTGACAAAGGGGTGGAAAAACAAATCTTGTTGCCAGACTATGATTTTCTAGATGAATTGAAGAATGTCTGTATCAAGATTCCCTTGTTACAAGCCATTAGAGAAATTCCTATTCTAGCAAAAACAATAAAGGAGTTGAGTCTTAAAAGACCAGGAAGGAAACCTAGAGATACAAGAAGAATCCACCTGGTAGGAAAAATTGCAGATATCATGATGGGAAAAATTACTATGCAGAAGTATGTAGATCCCGGTAGTCCAATTGTTAAAACAAATATCAATGGGGTAGAAAGTCCAAATACTTTGATTGATTTAGGGGCTGCTATCAACATCATGAGTAGACAGACTATGGAACAACTAAAACTTCCTAACCTTCTTTTTACACCTACTTTACTACAACTTGCAGATCGATCAATTATCAAACCAGATGGTGTATTAGAAGACATTTCAGTCTCCTTAGACTCTTGGGAATATCCAGTAGACTTCATGATTTTAACTCCAAGAGTAATTTAGGAGGACACCCTCTCATCTTAGGAAGACCTTGGCTAGCCACAACTGATGCCTTTATCAATTGTAGGTCTGGGAATATATAAATTTCTGATGGTAATTCGAAAAAGAAATTCAATCTGTATCCTCCAGCAAAAGCAATTACAGAAACAGGAGATAATGAATGGATTGATGATGAGACACTATACAACCTGTCTTTACCATTTCTGAAATCAGTGAAGATAGTCAAATTCTGAACACATTAGAAAACTTTGAAACATCCTCAGAATATGACCACACACAATTTCAGTTAGATTCTAACATTGAGTATCTATCATCTAGACAGATGTCTCTTTTCTCTATGGAAGAGTTTGGTAGTTCCGCCATTGAGATCTTTCCAGGTAAAACATTGAATATCAACAAAAACTTGGAAAGATCATAACAGGGAGAACTAACCAAAATCTTGCAAAAACATTCTACTGCATTTGCATGGGAGTATACAGATATGAAAGGTATTGACCCTAAGACTTGCATTCATCACATCTACATCGAGGAAAACAGTA
>APFE031154482.1:183620-238851 GCA_000404065.3 Pinus taeda
CCAGCCTAGCCTTTGTTTCTTTCAGTTAAAAAAAAAAAAAAGCGAAAAAAAAAAGAAGAAAAAAATTGTATAAGCCTGAAAACCAATCACAGATTGGCAGTCTTATACAGAAAATGCAGAGTGAAAATCAGGGGCACCTGACACTCTATATTTTCCAAAAAAAATAAATCTCTCTCTCCTCTCCTTTTTTTTTTTCCATCTTCACTCCATCCCCATCTCATTCTCTTCACTCCATCTCATTTTCCATTTCACTCCATCTCCATCTCATTCACTCCATTCCATTCATGTCATTTTCATTTCATTATAAAAGCTCCTTTCAGGACTACTTTCACTCAGTTAGTTCTTTTATAACTGCCTTTGTTCAGCTAAGTGGGTGCTATCCTAGTTTCCGCCGCTGGAGACCATTTCCACAGCCAGAAACGATTTCCGCAGCTACCACCACTCTGTTTTGCAAAATTCACAGTCAAAATGTTAGTGCAAAAACCATGAAAATGCAGGTGTAATTGAGAAATTGCCATGAAGACATGGAGCATCTCCAAGACATCAAGAAAGAACAGTGGATAAAGGCTATGGGCAAGAAATGACAAAGTTTCCAAAGGTATGAGCAATTTTTTTTTTATCAAATAACAATTAAAGTCATGATTATGCATAGTTATCAAACCATGAAAAGTTCTATTATGTGCAATGATTCAATATGATAGCTCCATTGTCCACTCCTATCCCATGATATTACTCCGCACACCATACATTTATTTCTTAACGATCTCATGATGGATTTTTCCGGTTTAAACTCAAGTTGACTGCACTTTCATTTGCCACCTGCGCTCATGAGATGTGACCAATCCCTTTACGGCTCCTCTCCACCGCATTTTCCGCAGCCATCTATCAAAACGTGTAATCTCCCGTACGCAGCCGTTAATTCAAATCTCGTCTCCACCCCGCTCACTTACCATTTCATTAAAAGTTTCCCTTTCATATACACGCATTTCAAATTGTGAAGTTATTTGTGCTTGTCTACCCTCTGTTCTACCTATAATTTGAGGCATTCCCATTACCTGCTACCAATTACAGCCACTGCATTTTACAGCAAACCCTGCAACCGAGCTACTTTCCCTCTGCTAAATCCTTTGCGCAATTGTATCCTCGGTTGAAATTCAAAACAGAGAGAGGAATGGGAAAATTACTAAGGGTAGAGCGAGAAGGACCGAAATATTTAGAAGGTTACCCCCAAGCAAAGGAATTGCTAAGGAAAGCCAAATGGTTACGTTTCACCCAGAAGTTCAAAGGCTATAACAAAGAGGTAACCAAGGCTTTTGCACGGTATTTCGATGGTCAAATGGTGGAGATTGGAGACTTGAAGCTCACAGTGACCGAGACAACAGTAGCAACTGCCACAGGCTTACCTTGAGAAGGTGAACGATGGTTCAAAAACAAAAGCGTGGATGAACAGGCATGGAGGATTATGCTAAGAAACCCAGGTATGGACATCACTGTGTTTACTAAAGGAATACATGTTCATGCACTGAAGGAAGAATAGGCTAGTCTACTATTAGTTATCCAAAAATTTGTCACTTGTGAGGGCCGCTTTGGTTCGATGTACATGTACCATGCTAGACTGCTGATGAATTTCTTAGAGAATCAGACTCTTAATTTACCTTATTTCTTGCTGTTAAGTTTGAAAAAAATGAGTATTACAGTCCAAAAACAAATAGGTAATATAGAACCTCATCTATACCATCATGGACTTGTAAAAATTCTCATTGAGGACCAACTAAAGAAAAACAAAGATACCTGGGAAAAATTCTTGATAAGAAACTACTTCCAAGAGCCAGCTGAGGCCTCTGAAAGTAATACACCAAAGACACCAAGAAAAAGTAGGAGGAGAGAAAAAAGCACTCTAGTCCAAGACTCCCCTACTACAGAAACTCAAGAAGTTGGTCAACAAGAAGAGGAAAACAGAACTAAAGACAGGAAACAGAGGAAAGATAAAGGTAAAAGGACCATCCAAGAAGTCTACCAATCACCTAAGCCATCCATAGAGGAGGATTATCAACCATTGTCAGAAAGATTAATACATCTTCAAGCTGCTATAGCAAAGAAAAAGGACAAAGGGAAACAGAGTATACATGAAAAGAGTACTAGTCCACCATTCTTGAGGAGAAGCCACAGGTTAAGAGGAAAGTGGAATAAAACACAAATAAAATGACCCCACTTCATCGACTTGGGTGGAGAGACACCTGAGAAAACTCCAGTTGGTCGTAGTTCACCTAGTCCTCAACCAAGTATTGAAACTAGTCCTCCACATGATGAAAGCCCTTCTCGGCCAGAGCTAGAGAGCAGTCCTCCTCCTCCACGAGATTTTGAGCTCAGTCCAAGAAAGACACCTGAAATAGATCCCAATCAACAGAAGGTATATGACTTCTTGGAATCATTGGAAAAATCAGCTGCAGGTCCGAGTACCACTCTGCCACTAGATGCACAAGTTCAGTCCTTAAAACAAGAGGTATTTGAATTAGAGGTCCTAAACAGGCATATCAAGCAGGAAAATGAAACACTCAAGGAACAGAGCAAAGTATATAAAATTATTCATGATAACACCATGCTTCATTTGGGACTATGGCAAAAGAAAAACAAGAAACTGAAGAAAAAGTGCAAAACGTTGAGCAGAGCATTGATCAATCTCAAATTCAGATGTCTAATAAGGAAACCAAGGATGGTGGTAGCACCCAAGAAGAAGAAAAGAGGGCTAGATGTCCTAGCAGAAGCATCAAAACACATGGACTAGAGGGGAATGTCTAAATTTTGGTTGCATGAGGACATGCAACACCTTCACAGTGGGGGTATGTTGAGTCCCAAACCTGCACTTCCCTATATACCCTTTCAACCTTCTTTTTCCATTTACTTCATCCACCCAGCTGTCAAATCATTGCATATTAGGCTAAAAAGAGCTTATGAAATGGTTTCCTAACTATGTTTCTAACTGTTGTTTGGTTTAGATTTTTTGTTCAAACAGCTGCAGAAACTTGTCACTTTCTGCAGCCAGCCCGAGCTTCCATGGCCATTTTGTCAAAAGCTATGCTACAGGTGTCCAATGGAGAAACCGGCCACATGGGTAGGATGCAGATGACGTGTACATGGAGTGTGTCCTCTCAAATCAGCCAAATCACTCATAAACGGTCATGGTCAATGACGGTCAAAGGAAGGGCCAAATAAGGAATTTTGTGGTGGCACGACTCTGTTTTGGCACATGTGAAGGATTGCGTGGCACGATCCTTCATTTCTGGAGGTACTGGCACAACTGTCGACTAGCCTGTGAAGCAAATCAAGTAGCGACCACTCCATGGATTCAACTACTGTAATGACCATCACGTAAATCTCAGGCCGTGGAGATTTACGTGTCTCTTGGCAGCACCAAATCTAGGAATTAGTTACTAGCATTTTCACTTATAAATAATGCGTTGATATACGCTGGATGGTTAGTCTTTAAGATGTAATTTTGACTGTTGTTTTAGCCCATTTTACTGTACTTTCCTTTGCTTTATTTCTGCAATTCAATATATGAGAAGGCAGTGTTCCTGAATCCAATTTGTGATTAAGTAGTTGGCTGGCTGAGGTGACAGAGGACCCCTATACACCAAAGCTTTGTATAGTTTCTTACTTGCTTTTGTTTACTTTTTTTGCACTCATTACTTGTATATATTTTATGTTGTTATGATGTTCATCATTGTCCATATTTCATGTTTTCTTCATAACTGTTAAGATGATCAGTGTTTCTTTTACAGGTTGTTGTAGGCAGCCCGGGCAAATTTACATATTTTTGATAGCTACTAACATGAGATCATCTTGTCCTTTCTACTGATTTTCATTTACTAAGTTTAATTCTAGCATTATCATTTCTTTCAAGTTTTGTTTTGCTTGATTACTTTTCTGCCATTTAGACATCATGTTACTTACCTGTTTATGATTTCCTTTCTATAGCCAAGTGACTCAATTAGTAAGGAATCAGAATATTACTTGAAGTAGTGTGATCTAGTTTGCTTCCTGCAAGTTAGAGATTGAATTACTTATGTCATTTTCAAGAGTTGAAATATGAATGAGTAGTTAAATCTTAGTTTCCTTTTTTTTGCAATTTAATTTCCTGCAATTTAGATATCATAATACTTAGCTGGTTTATGATTACTTCCTATAGCCAGATTGAGTCGAAAGGTGAAGGGTCAGAGTATGGGTTGAAGTAGTGTGATTTAGTTTGCTTTGATTTCAGTCTTTGAGTTGCTTTAAGTTCAGATTTTATTTTCTTTTTCATACAGCAGTAAGGATACTGGGCCATTATCACTAGTTCATTATTTTGGTGCATTTACTTCTTTTTGAGAATTGATTTCATTACAGTCAGTTTGGAAACTTTCTTTTTGAGAACTTTTAAGTTTGGAAAATCATTATAGAAATCACCATCCACACTTCATTTTCAATTTCGCCATCTCACACTAGGGAATCCACAGAAGATAAACCCAAAAACAAACTAAAAACTCAAAAACGACAAAAGACTAAGGAAAAGGTTATCTTGCACATACAGTGCACTTCACTTCATCAGTTTACGACTCTTGGATTGACATTTTAAATAGAAATTTAGGACATACTAAATTGACCAAACAATAGGTCGCAGCCTAAGCTATCATGTGCAAGAGCTGCATCCAATGGCCTGGAACACCAATAGTATGGCATTGCAACCTCATAGGTAACTCCTCAATTCGGACATCCGGAATACCAAGGGTTAATCCCTCCACATGATCCTGCAACTCCACCAAGGTCTCAGCCAAATCCAAATCCTGGAGAACTACTCTCCCAATGTTTCTCCTCGTTGGCCCACCTGCCTCCTATTGGTGCCTCATAGGTTGAATAGTACCCACATCTGCACAGATGAGAATGATTTTAGTTTATTCTTGGAACATCGAAACACAAAAACTTGTAGAACTTGAAAATCAAAAACACTGGGTCAAAAAATTTACCTATAGCAACCCATTGAGTGCCCATTGGTAAAATAAAATTTGGATCTCCATGAAAATCCATCCCTGATTTTGGATGCTCCTTGACGAAAATGTGTTTTCGATCGAGCCAACTGAAGAATTCAGTGGAAAAAATGATTGTTGACTGACCTGCATGTTTAGCCATCAATTCAACCCACCTCTGCATCTGTGTATCTCTAGAACCAGCTACACCCAGTGTTACATTTTGTGGTTGCATCAATGGAATTATTTCTAAGGAAAAAGCGATTAAGATCGAACCATAGCTAAAATTCTTCGTCTTACCATTTTTTTCCTTTATCAGTTGTTCTTTCAGTGAAGAAAGCACATCCCACACCAGTTGAATACTTTTGGCTCAAGGCACTCTAGTGCATACTACATATATGATATGTTCGCCAGATGAAGTGTTACACTACTATCCAACTTTGCGATAGTGAAAAGGATAGTTCTCAAAGGAAATCACTTACATCCCTGGTGTTTATTTTCCCATCCTTGCTAGGTTGTGTACTTGGCCGACAAAAATGTCGAATGTAATCCCTCACCCATTCACCTCCACGAGAAAATCCTGAAAGTGAGATGGGGGCACCTCAACTCAACAGCCTGGTAAGAAAGTAAACATCATCGATCATAATAGGGACCACTTTGTCCCCTATGTGAAAATCATGAACTGTCGGATCCCATGCATGAACTAGGAACTGCAATAGTTCTATTTTTTGCCTCATTCCGGACAACCTGAAGTATTTGAGGAACCCACAACTTTTGAGGGCCTCAACTATACCTGGATTATTTAGGGAAATCATCTCTTGTTCTTCATGCTCTCTTTCTCGCCAAGTAATAGACATTCTGATCCGATGAAAGCCTAAAATCAAACCACAAGTTTAATTAGGATCCTTTCCATGCAAAAAAACAGGGCAAATTTTGGAGCAAACAGGGGAAACAAGTTTGGGAAACTCGCCCAACACAGCCCAGGCAAGGAGATAGTGTGTTGTAGAGTAGGCAGCCTTCTATCTAGGTGCTCTTCAGCACAGTTTTCGAAATGAAAGCATGTGTTGATCCCAAGGCCAAAAAATATAACCCCAGAGGCCCCAAAAAACCCTAAAACTTGAATGAAATAGTAAAAGAATGACATGAAAAGAAAGAGGAGAGGTGGATCTCCTACCTGGTCCAGACGGCACGAGAAATGGTCCACGGAATCTCTCACAATCAACTGCTGAATTTCGAGGTAAAAAACTAGCCCAGAGCACAAAACGGAATGGTAAATATCAAATGGTAAAAATGATATGGTAAATACTTGTTTTATGTTTATTTCATGTTCATTAATCAAATAAAATTTAGTATTTACCTATTTTTACTCATGAAAATGGTATGTTTAATCCATTTGGTGGTTTTTTTAGTAGGTTTTATGGCTGACTTATAGAATTTGACGTGCTCGATTGTGTTGTAGCATTTTTTGGTTTTGATAAGTTAGAATCAATTAGTCAAAAATGAAAATATTTTTCAAAAAATGTTAAGCTACGATATAGAAAAAAATAATATTGAATAAAAAATGTTAGGAAATATCTTGATAACATATCCATATCAAAGAAAATATTAGGATAGATGCCCTAAAAAATGGAGGCAAAAATAAAATGTTAGGTTAGAAAAAAAAAGCAAAAAGAAGTAAACTTTGAAAGTGTGCAAGTCCAAGTGCCACTACTTTTTACTCTATTATGCAAAATAATGGTTGTGTGCAGCTTGTCATAAATGCCACAACCCATGACAGTCAAATAGTTTAATCTTGACTAGTTCATGCTCTAAATTTCATGGTTATAGTTAGAGAATAAAGATTTAGCCAAACTGTTTAATCTTGGCAGATCAATATTTAGGTAGAGAATAATAAGGAGCTCATCAGTTTAACATAAGCCCTTGGATGTTATAAGGTTAGAATTAGATAGTTTGCTTTCAAAAGAAAAAGGAAAGAAAAGGGTCTGCTAACCTAAATGCACCAAATTAAGTGAAGGGAAAATGTTAGGGTAAGTAAATGGGTAGGGAGAAGAAAAGTTTCAGAAGTACATTTACCATGCTTAATCATGTGTTTCAGTGTGAAGGAGCAGTTATGAAAGAGAAAAGATGTTCACAAGTTGATTTGGTTAACTTCCCTTCATTTCATTTCACCCCCCACTACATACTTACTAATTTCCTCATATTCCCTTCATTTTCACCCTTTCCCTTGGTTTCACACATTTTCCTAGCAATTTACCATCCAAACTCATTCCCCTACCTAAAACCCCTTTTCCCTAGTGTGAAACCCATTCCCATTTGAAGAAATCACTTTCCCTTGTAAATTCCCTAAAAAACCATAAAAAAATACCAATAAAACCCCTTATCCTAAGTTTTATTCCCCCCTCTGCTTTATTTAACTTTGACTCTGAAAATATACCTATTTAACTCATATCTATTATGTTTTAACCTCGATACCACTCCATTAACCCATCGCAATATGTTTAAAGCACACTTTATTCATTAAAATAATTACAAACCCTTTGTAATTATCCCCAGGCCCACTAATCTCCGTGCCTGCTCCCTCCGTGCATATCGACCGCACGATAGTCGTCTGATCACCTGCTCCCAGATCTAATGATCCACCACCATATCGTGCACTCCTGATCTCCAATGTTTACCCACCCAAGAGCACACAAAATTAGTGGTTTTTCTCGGACCCCTTGTGGTTACGTGTCATTCCCACGTTAACTCGTGCGCCGTCGGGAAAAAACCACCCCACGGCCAAAAGCGATGTGTGAGCCTCCAAAACTGCTCCCCCACGTGTGCAAAAACCATCCACTGTTCACTTTGCGCCAAATTTTAAAAAGCTAACCATTGACCCATTTAAACGCAAAAACCCTCACTTTCACTCTTTTCATCCATTTATACAGTAAAACCTGTATAACCCTCATGCACCACCTTAAGCCTCTACAACCGATTTAACCACTGTTTACCTCCCGAAAACACTCCGGACTTCATCAACAGACCTTTCAACTCAAATGAGACCATTGTGGCCCTCCCTGTCAACCTTTGTTTTCTTAATAAAATTATTGTATTTTGCAGGTGATCAGCAGAAGACCAGCAAATTGGATAAACAGTTTTTGACACTAGTTAAATACCTGTTTATTCTAAGATTCTCAGGAAATCTATTCAAAAGGATTCATTTACCAGAATTTTGTGTACAAACAGAAGATAAATTTTAAACCAAAGACAAAGCAGAAAGAGGTCATTTTACACAGTAAATATAAAAAAAAAAAAAACAAATTACACAATAAAAGTTTAAACAGAGGAGGAAGATAAAGGTCATAAGTAAATATGACATCCAGTGTGAGGATAAAATAGACAAGTAGCTTAAAGGGAAAAATATGAAAGACCAAAGCTAGCAAAACCTAAATAACAGAGACAGAAAGAAACAGTTCAATAGTTGTCTCTATCTTCTTGCATGAAGATATTTCCTTTTCCTAGAATAAATCCTTAAACAGTTTAGGATATTTTCTTAGTTCTACTATTGTATAAATAACTCTCTTCTCGAGTTATTATGGGTTCAAACATTGAAACAAGTTCAGCATTCAACCAAGTTCATTGTTCACCATTGAACCAGGTTGACCATTGAAAGGGAGTTCATTCTTGAAGAAGCATTTGTAAACCTTTGATGTACCAGCTTTTCTAGATCCTTAATACAAACAAGAGGATTCTGAATTCAATTTTACACAGTTTGTGTTTCCTATAAGTTTTTCCAGTAACACATTGTGTTTTTCTTCATATTCTTATGTCTTACAGAGATACCTAGGTTGGAATAATTGTGTCTCAATTTATTCTTATAAGATTTTGAAATGATAATCATTAAAGAGAATGGATTAATGAGCTGTCTATTTAATTAATTCCCTATAAATCAGTAAATCCTCAGCATCTTGTTGTAAGGATAAGCATATTATCTTGAACATTCTGAACATCGGTCAGAGGTTTTCATACTTATGATTATTTAATTATCTATCTGAGAATTATGATAATCATATTAGTTTTTGTTTTCTGCTCACCGCTATTCAAACTTAATCATTGTGTGAAGTTTTATAGCAGCCCTCTACTTTGGGATTAATACTATTCAAAAGGTTAGGCATTACAGTGTTACATTTTTTTTGTTCATTGATCTTCCAAACTAAAACAAAAACCCCAAAACAATTATTTTAGATGCTCTGGCATTGATAGCTGACCATTATTATCTCAGAGGTACAACATCAAACTGGCGTCGTTGTCAAGGATTCAAATTCCATTAAGTTTTCTTGGGACAAAGATATTTATTCTATCCTTTAAGGTGATTAAAGGTCTAGAAAAGTTAAAATCTTTCACCTACCTACTCCACTAGCCCAAATTGGCACCTTTTAAGCACACCAGATCTCATTCAGAATCTCACTTAGTTAACCCTCTGTCAGATCCTGAAAAACTTCTAAGAAAGGTAGGCTTTAAAATGAGACGACAACCATCTTCTTCTTCCTCTTTTGCCTTGCAGTCTGAAGAGTTAGTATCATTTGATCCTTTTCATAATATTCCATCTGATCCTGATTTGACACAAATACCTCCTAGGGTTTCTGAACTATTAGAAAGGGGAGTTGATCTAGATTCAGCTTTCCTTATTCATTCTTTTGAAAAACATCCAGAACCCCCTCTACCACCAGGATCACCTAAAACTGAGTCTGGATTGGGTGTTCATTTACCTGAATACAAACCCACAGATTTCATATCCCCTACCACTTATTCACTCCTTCCACTTCTGAACAACTTGAAGCTTCTACTTCTGAACAACCTAAAGAGACCATCATTGTATACTCAAATCCACTCTTTGAACCAAAAGAGGGTATTCCTTCACAGGTCCCAAAGTTAGTTCTTAAGACTCCTTTAAAGTCATTCAGGAGATCTCCTCCTTCTTCACCTCCACATAGTCACACACCCCCTCAATCACCTTCTTCTTCATCTTTTTCATCTTCATCTTCATCCACACAAACACCTCATACACCACCTCCCACTATGGCATTCCAACCTATTATATAGGCTAGATATGCAAATTTAGTCTTACCTGCTAACCTCAATGCATTCCCAGCTGGATATTTGAAATACCTTCCCAGGTACAATGGAGAAACGAGTCCCACTACTAAGGAACATCTTCAAGTTTTTCTAGACTTTGTAGACAATATGAATATTGAACAAGAAAATGTTTACATGAGATTGTTGGTATAGTCACTTGAAGGAAATGTAAGAAGCTGGTTTAGGCAATCACCTGTAAATTCCATTAGAAATTGGGAAGAGCTTACAAACATTTTTAAAAACCAATGGGGTGTAAAGAAAGATCCTCTTTGTAGCTTCATGTTCCGGATTATCCACAGTTTGGACAGACTGAACTGGAAACTGTGGATAATCCGGAACATGAAGCTACAAAAAACTTCCACAGAGGCTTGAAATCCAAAGATCCTCTTTACTTTCTGACTGAATTTGAAGAACTTAAAAGAAACTTTGGTGAACCCGTATCATATTTTATCAAAAGTTTTAATAAAATTTATCATAAGATGCCCCCAATTGTAAACCCCTTGTAGCAGCAGCTAAGTCTAGGTTTTCCAAAGCCTTTGACGATGATTTTGCTATAATGCTAAGATAGAGAACTTCAATAACTCTTGAATATATGCAAACAAATGCTATAGAGGTGGAAGCAAATAGGGCTGCTTCGACTTCCTTGAAAGTTAAAGAGGAAAAGGCCCAAAGAAAACTCAAATCTATTCAAGAAGCTTCTAGTTCCTCTAGTTCTTCTAAGACTAAAATTTAAGATTCTAAAATAGATGAAATAACTTCTCTTCTTAGAAATCTATCTAATATAATTTCCAAGATTGAGACTCAACCTAGGACATTTCAACAAACAGTTACTAGAGCCCAAAATCAAAATCAAAATCAAGGTCAGTATAGAAAGAATCCACAATTACAAATTCTTCATAGACCTAGTAATGATCAGCAGGTTCCTACCCCTTTACTGATAGATGACCAGCAACCTAATGAAAATACTATGATTATTACTGAAGATATCAATAACATGGATACTTCTTCTAATCAAATAGTTATGATTCCTCTCTCACACCAAAATCAGGTTCAAGAAGATCAAGAATCCTCACAAGTTTCTAAATACCATGCCTTCTCTAAATTTTTAATTGCAAAGTTGAACAAGAGATATGATCTTAGGCCTAGACCTGGCCCTGGAAGACCTCCTAAGGAGACTCCAATAATTGAACCTCGTACCAAAGCTGTTGAAACTCAAATGATACTGTCAAAATGATAAAAAGCTTTGATGACATTTAATGTTGAAAAACAGTTAGAAATAGTTAAAATCCCAATTCCACTTTCAGAACTTTCTAAAAACCCTGGGTATAAAAATCAAGTCTCCAAATGGATACAAAACACCTTGGTCGATGCTGAAGGTGATATCATTAGTCTGCAAGATGAAAAATCAACATTTGTCTTTGGTCCTAGCTCAGATATGATAGATGAAATAGTGTCTCCTTTCTACATAACTCTTAATACAAATGATTCCATGTTATATAATTGTATGCTTGATTTTGGAGCATCACATAACCTCATGCCAAAAACTATCATGGACCATTTGAAACTTGACATAACTAGATCCTATCATGACTTGTACACCTTTGATTCTAAAAGGGTGCCCTGCTTAGGATTGATTAAGGATTTGGTAGTCACCCTTGCCCAAATTCCAGTGAAAAGTGTAGTGCTTGCTATAGTTGTCACAAATATCCCTCCCAAATTTGGAATGCTCCTTTCTAGGTCTTGTGGGGCCAAATTAGGGGGAACTCTTCAAATGGATATGTCTTATGCCACTATTCCAGTTTATGGGGGAGAAAAACTAAGGTTATATAGAGAGGTAATATTTGTGCACAGTGTTTGTGAAACATACCAGCCTAGGAACCATCCCCATTATGCAATTGATCACGATTTTGGTTGCTTTCAACTTTCTTCAAACCAAATACATGATACTCAAGTTAAAATAGAAGATGTAATTGAAAGTCCTGAACCAAATCAAACTAATGTATGGAAACTATTTTTTGATGGTTCTTGTACAAAAGATGGGGCAAGAGCTGGGGTAGTTTTAATTTCACCAGAAAAATAAAATATCACCCAATCATGCAAACTCAACTTCGAAGTTACCAATAATGTGGCTGAATATGAAGCTTTCCTTTTGGGACTTCAATTAGCCAAAAGCTTAAAAGTTCAAAACTTAAGTGTTTTTACTGATTCAGAACTTATTGTCAAACAAGTGAGAAATATTTTCCAGGCTAAGAATCCTAGACTTAGGTCTTATCGAAATGAAGTATGGGATTCAATTGAAACTTCTTTGATGCTTTTAATTTGACTTATATTCCAAGAGATCAGAATATTCATGCAGCTGCCTTAGATGTTTATGCTAGTTCATTTAAAATTCCTGATCAAACCAATGTACTTTATCAAATACAAGTCAAGTACAGAACATCCATTCCAGATAATATAAAACACTGGGAGATATTTGAAGATGATGAACATTTGAAATATTTTCTATAGGTTATAGATGATTTTTTAGTTCTACAAATTGATGAAAACAGAACAGAAATAGATGAAAATGCAAATGAAAATGATACTTCATATTTCAATTCAAAAATTGTTGATCATGACATTATTCAATTGTCTAACAATTTTATTCCCAAAGGCCTCATTCCTTTAGAAAAATTGTTTGATCAAAATGATGTCTTCAGAAACCCTCAGTCCATTTCTTCACAAGATGATATAGAAGAAATTAATATTGGAACAAATGATGATATTAAAAACATCAAAGTCTGTGCATCTCTAGATCTTGAGATCAAAGCTCAGTATCTTAAGTTACTTCAAACTTATAAGGATGTTTTTGCATGGACCTATGATGATCTAAAAACCTATGACACTTCATTAATACAGCATAAGATTCCTTTAAAGCCAGAAACAAACCCTTATCAACAAAAGCTTAGGACGATCAATCCAACACTTCAACCAACTGTAGAAAAGGAAATTAAGAAAATTCTAGATGCCCGGATCATTCTCCCTCTTAGATATTCTAATTGGGTTGCAAATTAAATTCCTATTAGAAAGAAGAATGGAGAAATTAGACTCTATGTGGACTTTAGAAATTTGATCAAAGTATCATTAAAAGATAACTATCCTTTGCCCAAAATGGATTAGTTACTTCAAATGGTTTCAAGAGCACAAAGACTTTCTATGTTTGATGGTTTTTCAGGATATAATCATGGAAATGTTGATTCAGCAGATAGAGAAAAGACAACCTTTACTACACCATAGGGTACATTCATGTATGCCAAAATGCCATTTGGCTTAACCAATGCTGGAGCAACATTTCAGAGAGCTATGGATGTAGCTTTTGTGGGTCAGGTAAATAAATTTGTGGTCATTTATCTTGATGAAATAACTGTTTTTTCTAAATCTAATCAAAAACATCTCAAGCACATGATGAAGGTTTTTGACAGGTGTAAAAAATTCGTATTGAAAAATGAAATTAATTCAAACAGATTACGAACAGATTACAGAAAACACACATAAAACTCAGACACAAAATATTGGCAGAAAAGGCTTCAGCCTCAGGTATTCTGTCTCACATTTTCATTTTTTTTTTAAATAACTGAATATAGTGTTACAAATAAATAGATGAGAGATAGTCTTATCTTAGACACCTTTGGTTGAGATAATTTCTCACCAGACACACACCAATATAGGAGTTATCTAAACTAACTCCTACCTTAGAGGAACAACCCAAGAGTTAGGCATAAATTTCTAACTTGGAATATTTAATTAATTTATTTATTTTTGGATTTATTATTGTTTTATCAGAGAGGCTAACATTCCCCCCTTCAATGATAAATCCAAAATAAGAACGAGGAACCATCTTCCAAGTTCTCATGTTGATCCTCAAAAACATTGCCTAAAAAAAATCGCCAAATCTGGATGCTGAAGAAACTACAATATGAAGAGACTGAGTCAGCTGCATGACTGATTCATCTCGGAAGGACGCTTGAAAACTCCATCATTTTCCAAGCCGCAAAAGGATCCAACTGTCCTTTGCTTGAAAACAGCATCCGGTGTCCACTGACACAATTTGATGAACGCTCAATGGCGTATTTGCTGATGATGATCGCCCACTCGCTGAAGATGTCGAAAAAAAACTCAATGTTTCTTTTGCTATGATGAAAGTTGCTCACTGCTGCTTTCGCTGTCAATCACCCGCTGGTGAGTTTGTTGATGGTCACTACTGATGAAAAATGCGCACTAGCTGATGAAGATGCCAATTGGCTACTTCCCTGATGTTGTTGAGACTTTCAGTCTAACAACCACTTGTCAATTTCATTGACATTTCCCCCCTTTGTCAGCTGAAAGGAGAGACAATCTTCTCCAAAATATATCTGAACTCCCCCCCTTCAGGTGTAGGAGAGTTTCACTATTGTACTCCCTCGTTCAATTGCATGAGAGGACCATTATTTGTTCACTGTTGGCTGCACTATGTGTGATTGTAGTCGGTTGTAGAACTGAGACAATCTTTTGACTATGGATGACCATTCCCAAGGATCGATCCATTCATAATGTATCTTCAATCTAGCTGATTTTTGTTGGTTGCGACATTTTTCTGAGGAATGATTGGGCTTGCCACAATGGCAAAAAGGATGGAGATCAAAACATTGATCTTCCATATGACCGGTTCTTTAACAATGAGAACACTTCCATTGGACTTCCACTTCAGGTTGTATGCAATTATGTTTGTCTGCAACTTTTTCAGAACCTGCTGAGGTGTGTTGTGCAAGAAATCCGGCACTGACGAACTTAATTGGCTTGGAATAATCTGGGATATGTAAGTTGGTGTCATCAGTGACATATCCTAAGCCTCATCGTTTCTTGTTATTTTGAATTTCTTCCCAGGGCTTGATGATGGGTTGGGAAAAAATTTTAACTAGAACAACTTCGACACTTGAAGTTGTTGGAATGAATGATTTATCATATGGATGGTTCAAAGACTGGAAAGTATCAGTCTTTTATCGCAATTCATTCCTTTGAAGTTGTGATTCAAGTTGAAGAAACTCAATGGTTTCATGTGTTTGCCGTAGATGTCGTGAAATATCAGTAAGAGTTTCTTTGTTGATGTGCACCATGTCTTCATCACTGGAGATGATCAAACTCTGAAGAATGTTCAACAACTGAATATGTTGCACCATCTGAGCTTGCTCACTTGAAATTAGACTCTCTTGTTGCAGATGTTGTGCTTTGAACTGTTTCACTTGATTTTGTTACTTGCATTACAGGCTTTCTTGCTATGGGACTTGAATGGCACGCTCGCTTGATTTGTTGCTTATTGCACTTGCTGGGAACACTTGCTAGAGTTGTAGAAATTTATTGCTTAAACTCTGGAATTCATGCTCGCTTGATGTCGATCTCAACTTTCTTGATTTGTGTTAGAGTTGAACTTGTTTGGTTGCTGCAATGAACTTCAAGCTGGCTCTCTTGAAGGTTTGAAATTTGTATTGTTTTGACGCAAATTGCTTGAATGAATACTCACACTCGCTTGTAGGAGATGTGAACTTGTTGCTTTTTTTCTTTAGAGTTAATATTCGTGCATTCACGATTCTGCTTAAAGGAAGGGTGTTGAACACTATCTAAAATGCACCCAAAAAACGCTTAATGATTTAATGACTCACTATAATGAATTCAATTTGACTCAATTCAAGACTTGGGTGTTGGTTTCAACCGAAAAAGCACCCTTACAATGTAATGTAATTTGAGTTTGATTACGAGTGCAATAATGTTGATGTAGACTGTCCTCTGAAATGTTGAAGTTTACAGATTCATTAACTTAATTGTAGTGATGTAGACTTTGCTTTGAAATGTTGGAGTTTGCAGATTCATGAACTTGATTGTATTGAGTGAATTTGTTTGTTGAGGTAGAATGTCGATGTTGAAAACTTTGATTGTTTGTTGTAGTGACGCAAATGCATGTGTTGAGCTTAATTATCCTTCCTTGCAACTATTTTGTTACAGGTGTTGTGCTTGCTGGAATTGTATTTTATGTGTGCATGAAATGAGATCATTTACGTGTCAAAACTAGACACAAATCATAAGCAAACACATGAAGCAATAGAAATACCCGCCATCACAAACATACAAATGGTGTACCTAATATCCCCTTATTCAATTTCAGGCGGATCTAGGACACATCAACACCACAAATAATATGTCTTTATTAAGTATTAAGGTCATCAATCGTTCATCTTTTACAACATTGCGACTGAAGCTTTCTCAAATAGTGAGAATCTGAGCTCACAAATTTTGGAAGAAAATGCATTCAAAAAACTGACTCAACCTTCTAGAAATAAAAATATTCACTTATCTCTCCAAATACAAAATACTTATAACTCCAAAATTACAAAATATACACCTTGTTTCTCCTTTACAAATAAATGATTTTATCCACTCCTTATCTCTCCAGAAAATCACTCATTTAAAAAATATACATTATTTCCCCACTACAAAAGTTTCACTTTGATACCTCTCTTCAATTAAAATTTTTATGGGTTTTATAAAATCACTTTATGAAAAAGTGAGTTTACGTTTCAAATGCGAATATAAAAATTATAAAGCACACCCCATGATATGCTTAAGCATGTAAATTATGCTTCTACATGTAAATGATTGAGAGGTCAATTATGCACGCTAAAAATAATTCGTTTAGCTTCTTAGAAATGAGAATTAAGCTTATGTATGCTTTCTAGAAAAGAAACGACAACATCCAGCTTTATCTTCATCACAACAGATTTCTTCAGGCAGGTTCAACCATACAGCACATAGTGCTACTCTCCCACTCACACCAAATGGAACTTTGCCATTGATCATGTGTTGAACGCTAGCTCCTCCACGAGTCTGACTCCTTTTGTGGTCATAGACTCTGACTCACGGATTAAAATAAAGCAGTAATGACTGAGCAATATTAACGATCCAACAATTTTCATGATCTAACATGTTATCCTTTGATTACATATTTACCATGCTTCCGCTGCGCTGGAGATAGCTTCATAATGGCACTTTCTAACTATGCTTTCACCACATACTTCGATGTAACCTGAAACTGTAGCTAATCGTTGGCCCAACTCATTTTATACCAATGACATACAACAAACTAGATCTGAGAGCATCGATTGTTGACAGTCTCCAAACTGTTCACGCAGAGAGCTTCTCTGCTTACAAATATAACAGATATGCTTGCAGGGAACAATTTGTTATGTGATTTATTCAGTGTATTGAAGGCTTCATCTCTGTATTTGTGATATAACTTGTCCTTCGGGGATTACCAACGACTTCAGAGAATACAAAACATCTTTCCCAAAAGAAAATGACAGAGGCTTCAGAGACTAATCCGCCTTTTCTTAGAAATAAAGGCGTCTGCAAACAGTTCAGAGAATCTAAAACATACTTCCCTAACGAAGACTTCAAGGAGTAATCTGATTTCCCCATATCAGCATGAATTAGCAAACACTTCAGAGGATGAGAAATTGGTTAAGGCCTCAAAGAGGAATCACTCTTCCCCAGATAAAAAAGAATCGGCACAGGCTTTAGAAAGCAACCAGCAGTTCTTGTCAAAGCTGAAATCAGCTCATCAAACATCTCCAAATGAACATGGCAGTGTCTCAGGTTTCCAATGGTGGTGGTTTCACACAGGTTTTACTAGAAACAAAGCCCAACAAATGGAGGTCCAATGAAGAAATTGCCATTGCCTCGGTTGTTTTAGATGCTATAAAAATTGGGCAGAATTTTTGCATGCACCGTGACAATGAGAGAAAACGGCTCCAAGCAAGTCAATCCATGGAGTGCAATGGTATTCAAAATATTTATAGTGATCCAGAAATCAGAAATGCAAAACTAAAGGGCAAGTGAAAAATGGTCCTCTGGCTCACGCTGGTTTCTGTTGGATCTAGCTTTCGTCTGTTCCACAAGCATCACAACACTTACGCTACACCATCACAACACTGCATCATATCCATCGGTCCACCAATTGAATCAATGCTCAATTTCTTCAATTTAGCTCAGATCTACAAGAAAGTAGCATCTAGGAAAAAAACAGTAGCTAATGTAATCCCATCTCATTAAAATTTGATGTGGTACTTTCCTCCTCAGCATATATACTGATTTCGTCCACACACATGACAAGGATGCCTGCCTTCTTTCATGGGCTCGGCCCTGGGAGCATCGACCGGTGGATCCATTTCACAAGTATATCTTCACATGTATTTACCCGCAAAGAATCAATTTTAGGATTATTATGCTTCTTGGACAACGCACCTATGTCTCGCAATTTCAACAACCTATTTTATTTTTTACCGTTGATGCTCGAGATTTCAATTCCCAAGCAACTTGGGACATAAAAATAATTCACAATTGTTTCCACAACAGGCTACCGCTCTGATACCACATATTGAAAAATGAAATTAATTCAAACAAATTACAAACAGATTACAGAAAAATCACATAAAACTCAGACACAAAATATTGGCGAAAAAGGCTTCACCCTCAGGTATTTTGTCTCACATTTTCTTTTTTTTTTAAATAATTGAATATAGTGTTACAAATAAATAGATGAGAGAAAGTGTTCTCAAGATAGTGCGTGCTATCTTAGACACCTTTGGTTGAGATAATTTCTCCTTTGGTTGAGATAATTTCTCACTAGACACACACCAATGTAGGAGTTATCTAAACTAACTCCTATCTTAGAGGAAACACCCAAGAGTTAGGCAGAAATTCCTAACTTGGAATATTTAATTTATTTATTTATTTTTGGATTTATTATTGTTTTATGAGAGAGGCTAACAATTCGAAATATCACTGAATCCTAAAAAGTTTCTATTTTCTATCAAAGACAGAAAAATGCTAGGCCATATAATTTCAAAAGAATGAGTGGTGATTGATCCCAAACGTGTGTCTGCCATTGAAACATTGACCTTACCTAGAAACAAGAAGGAGATTCAAGCTTTTCTAGGCAAGATTAATTTTTTAAGGAGATTCATACCAAATTATGTTGAGATTGTAAAAGATATAACTCACATGCTCCAAAAGGATCATGAAGTTAAATGGATTATCTCTTCCAGGCATGCCTTTCATCAGATCAAGAAAGCTATCTCTAAAGCTCCCACCTTGGCCAACCCAGATTACACTAAACCATTCAATATCTTTTCCTTTGCCTCATAAACAACACTTGTTGTTGTTCTACTACAAAAGAATGAAGATTCTCATCACCAACCCATAGCCTTTTTCAGCAAGTTTATGAGAGATGATGAGCTTAAGTATGAAATAATTGAGAAGCAAGCCTATGCCCTTATTCAAGCCCTGAAATCATTCAGGATGTATGTCCTACATTCTCCTATTACTGCTTATGTTCCTAACAGTGCTGTGAAAATTGTTTTAACCCAACCAGACACTGATGGAAAGAGAGGTAGATGGATCACTCAAATACTTGAGTTTGATCTAACTATCAAAACTACAAAGCTAGTAAGAGGCCAAGGATTAGCTAATCTTCTAGCTGAATCCAAATGTAAAGTGCTCGGAATCAATTCTGTTTTAGAGATACAAGGGAAGAATCCACAAGAATCTTCTCAGACTTTAGAAAAGAAGAATACACAAGAACCTTTTGTCCTTGCAGAAGGGAAGAATCCACAAGAACCTTCCCTTCATCCTGAAGAAAAGAATCCACAAGAACCTTTACCTTCATATCAGATCATCCCTTTACACATTGATGAAAAATTTATGTTGTCAGATTGGTACCAAGATATTGTAAATTTCTTGATCCATTTTGAATGTCTAGCATCATTCTCCAAAAGCCAGTTTAAAACTCTCAAACTGAAAGTAGTCAAGTACTGTATCATAAATGCAAATTTGTACTGGAAAGACCCACTAAATATTTTGTTATTATGTTTAACAGAATCAGAAACTGAAGGGATCATTGACCAGTTTCATACAGGATTTTGTGGAGGAAATTATGCTTGGAGAGAAACAGCATATAAAATATTAAGGGGAGGATTTTATTGGCCAACATTGTTCTTTAAAGTAGGAGCAAAGGTCAGAGGTTGTGTTCCTTGTCAAATGTTTACTGGTAAGCAAAAACAAGCATTGCTTCCACTTGTTCCATCAATAATCTCAAAACCTTTTAGCCAATGGGGATTAGATTTTATTGGAGAGATTCATCCCATTTCAAGTAATCAACATAGATGGATCCTTACTGCAACAGACTACTTCACTAAATGGGTGGGAGCAATTCCAATGAGAAATGTTATTGATTCAGTAGTAATCAAATTTATTGAAGAGAACATCTTATCTAGATTTGGTTGCCCAACTCAAATTGTCACTGATAATGCAGCAGCTTTTTCTAGTGTTAAAATGATTGAGTTTTGCAAGAAATATCATATTATGTTACATCATTCAACTCCATATTACCTACAAGGTAATGGCCTTGCAGAATATTCCAATAAAATTTTGGTAAAGGTAATCAAAAAGACTCTAGTAGATCATAAAAAGAGTTGGGACCTCATTTAATTTATGTGGTATGGGAAAACATAATTACTCCAAAGAGATCTACTAGTAAATCTCCTTTCCAATTAGTTTATGGGAAAGATGCAATCTTCCCTACAATTTGGCCATCCCTGTGTTGCAATTCTTGCAGGATTCAACAGATGAACCTGATGATTTTTCAAGAAGAATAAATGAGATTATTGAACTAAATGAAAACAGAGATGAAGTTCAATACAAATTGAAAAAGTATCAGAGTAAGATGAAGAGCTTATTTAATAGAAGAGCCAGGAAAAGGGACTTCAAGGAAGGTGACCTAGTTCTAAGATGGGATTCCAGGAGAGAAGAAAAAGGAAAAAATGCAAGTTTGACAACCCATCGCGTTATCTTTAAACCGTACCTTATTCATTAAAATAATTACAAATCCTTTGTGATTATTCCTCGGGCCTAGCCATATCACGCACTCCCGATCACTGGTTTTTACCCGCCCAAGAACACGCAAAATTATTGGTTTTGTGCAAACCCCTTGTGGTTACATGTCATTCCCACGTTAACTTACGTGCCATCGAGGAAAAACCACCCCACGGCCAAAAGTGGTGCGATGAGCCTCCGAAACTGCTCCCCCATGTACGGTAAAACCATCCACTGTTCACTTTGCACCAAATTTTAAAAAGTTAATCGTTTACCAGTTTAAACGCGAAAACCCTCACTTTCACTCTTTTCGTATGTTTATACAGTAAAACCTGTATAACCCTCCTGTGCCACCTTAAGCCTCTACAACCGATTTAACCACTGTTTACCTCCCGAAAACACTCTAGACTTCATCCACAGACCTTTCAACTCAAATGAGACCATTTTGGCCCTCCTTGTTAACCTTGTTTTTCTTAATAAAATTTTTGTATTTTGCAAGTGATTAGCAGAAGACCAGCAGACTGGATAAACAGTTTTTTACACTAGTTAAAAACTTGTTTATTTCAAGATTCTCAGGAAACCTATTCAAAAGGCTTCATTTACCATAAGTTTGTGTACAAGCAAAAGATCAAGTTTAAACCAGAGACAGAGCAAAAAGAAGTCATTTTACATAGTAAATGTTAAAACAGACAAATTACACAGTAAAAGTTTAAACATTGGAGGCAGATAAAGGTCATAAATAAATATGACATCTAGCGTGAAGATCAAATAGACAAGCAACTTAAAGGGAAAAACATCAAAGACCAAAACCAGCGGAACCTAAATAACAGGGACAACAAGCAATAGTTCAATAGTTATCTCTATCTTCTTACATGAAGATATTTCCTTTTCCTAGAATAAATCCTTAAACAATTTAGGATATTTTCTTAGTTCTACTATTGTATAAATAACTCTCTTCTCTAGTTATTATGGGTTCAAACATTGAAACAAGTCGAGCATTGAACCAAGTTCATTGTTCACCATTGAACCAGGTTGGCCATTGAAAGAGAGTTCACTATTGAAGAAGCATTTGTAAACCTTTGATGTACTAGCTTTTCTGGACCCTTAATACAATGCAAAGGATCCTGAATTTAGTTTACATAGTTTGCGTTTCCTGTAAGTTTTTCCAGTAACACATTATGTTTTTCTTCATATTCTTATGTCATACAGAGATACCTAGGTAGGAATAATTGTGTCTCAATTTATTCCTATAAGATTCTGAAGTGATAATTGTTAAAGAGAGTGTATTAATGAACTGTCTGTTTAATTAATTCCCTATACATCAATAAATCGTCAACATCTTGTTGTAAGCATAAGCATATTCCCTTGAACCTTCTGAACATCGGTTAGATGTTTTCATACTTATGATTATTTAATTATCCATCTAAGAATTATGATAATCATATTATTTTTTATTTTCTGCTCACCATTATTCAAACTTTATCACAGTGTGAAGTTTTATAGCAGCCCTCTACTTTGGGATTAATATTATTCAAAAGGTTATGCGTTACAGTGTTACATCTATTTTATTCATTGGTCTTCCAAACTAAAACAAAAACCCAAAAACATTTATTTTAGATTCTCTAGCATTGATAGCTGACCACTATTATCTCATAGGTACAACAGATTGTAAAATGCATCTTTGACCACAGAGCATACTTTTATCTCTTTTTCGAGCTCTATTAAACATCGAAAAAGGAACCCCTTTGGAGTCCTCTTTAAGATCTTTTCAGACTCTCTAAATATTAAAAGATTTATGAGAGCTTGCCCTTTTCACCTCTTTAACGGATTGGAAACAACATCTACTCAGTGTAAGTTTAACCCTTTTTCGGGCTGAGATAAATTATTTACAAAAAAGGAATACGTTGAACGAACATGGTCAATAGGTTCTCTCTCATATTGTTTTACGCTTTTTTGGGTTTGAGAGACAAATCTACAAAAAATAACTTGTGGAGTTTTCTTTTTGTCCCTTTTCAAACTCTCTAAACACGAAAAGGATTGAGTTATCTTTGTCTTTAAACTCGTTAAAACATCAAATAGCGACAAACTTGTCGATCATGACAAGGCCGAGTTTCACCTTCGCTAGACTCGTTAAAACATCACATAGCGATGGATTCACCAGAAGGGTGGAATTATACAAAAAGAATATGTTATCCTCCTCAAGCTTGATAAAAAATAAAGAGGTTCTAGTCAACAATGACTGGGGAAACTAGAAAAGGGGTAAACCACTTTTGGTAGTAGGTTCCTCTTGAATATGACACTTTCACTTCATCACCATGACTATTTTGGTTGGGTTATCAGCTTGACGGTTATCATACCATTGGTCTATCATATCATCCATCACTTTGTTTTGGGTCAATGCTACCAATTCATTTCAGTGTCACCGACATGTTCAAGAGAAGTCATTTAGTTAAAAATTCATCCTTTGCAGTACCATAAACCTTCATTTTCATCACCGCCATTCCTGAACCTTGTGTCGTCAGTCAAATTCCATCTCCAAAATCATTACACTCATTTCGTGTCGTTGATGTGGGATACATCAAGGCCCTCCTGCGACAAGTCACTTCTTGTCGACATCAACACATTATCCAAGAAGTTGACTTAGAAACACCCTTTCAGTACCTTGAGGCTTGCATGCATCAATGCCAAGTTTCTTACTTCCGGCGATAGGTTGACATCACTAGCCTTCAACCGAAAGACTTTTTATGGTGATCAACATCAAAACATCCATTCACACCATGCAGAATGTACTGCAGTGCCTTGAGGATCATTATCATTATCGATGATTTCTCTCACGTATGTTAATGGCTTACATCATTAGCTGGTAATCAGATGGTGTCTTCCTATGTTTGACTTTGGATCACATATTCACATGTTTAGACTCGTACTTGAGCAAACGATTGAATGAGACAGAAGACCCCAGATCTAGTTTCATCCATCCAGGCTACGATTTCAGGAAATGTACCAAATCATTCGTACAATGGCTTTACATTGATGGTCATTACAATCATGGGTCTATATCTATAGCCGACTATCTATGTACTTGTAATGAAAGCTTTTATGCGGAGCATGGGTATTCCTTCCCTCAGTAATTCATGAGAAAAAATCAAAATATCATGATATTACGTATTGTAATCGATGTAGGTCACCAAATACTTCGGAACCTCCTCATCACATCGTAAATCATATCACTCGACATTATTATTTTCGACTTCATGCTTTAGGGGGTAGTTGTTACAGATCCATTTGGGCATGTCACTCCCATCATCCAAATCAATGTTTTAGGGCTCATCAAACCCTAATTACAATTGCTACATGCCCTAAACAAGTCAACCTTTTGAATGCCTCCTTCCCAGACAATTTCATGGCCTGAAGACATCATTAAATGACCTCTAAAAGGACCAGCATAGGTAGGCCCATGTAAGGGTGCACTACAGAGAAGTTAATTCCATGCCAGGGTGCTCTGCAGAGCACTTATGCCCTCTTTGACCTGTGTTGGGTGAGTTTGAGTGAAATTCACATAGGGTTTGGGGAATATTCTTATCTTCTGGAGCCTTCTAGAATATTCCCACACTTATCATCTCCTATGAGCTCGAAAATGGATGAGGAATGAGTTAAGATACCTCTTATCCTCTCATCCCTTCCTCCATGGAACTAATTCTAAGTATGTAAGGCCATTCAATACCTTCATTGATGACAAAACCTCCTCCATCTTCCTATAAATTGAGTACTCATCTACGTGGTCAGGGGCTAGACATTGATGAATTGTAAGGAGATAATGTTAGTTTGAGAATTGAGACTACTGTAAGTTTCTTTATGATGCTAGAATGTCATGCTTATGATGTGATGTGGATGGAACCAAAGCTGGAGGAGTGACTTCGAATCAGGCTTCATGGTTGTAATTCTTCCTTCTATTCAATAAAGTATTTACACCTTTTTCCATATGCTTATATTGATATGTGATGCTTATATGTGTGAATGTATTTGATTTCATTTACTTGTAATCAATAGATATTTTGCTTTGATTGGTTCTTTGTCTTCGGTTGATATTTACAGGTACTTCTCAAGTGTGTTAAGTATGGGAAGGAGTGACATGACCGATACAAAGGAGACAAGAGGAAAGTGAAAGTACAAGTAGGTCCTCTCATTCTCTTTGTCTTATCTATTGTTTATAGAAAAAGGTTAAAGTGCTTTAAAATGTTGCTCTGGATATGGCTACTTATCTAGGGAATTAGTATTTATCTGTAGATACCAAATTCTTCATAACACTTAGGAACTAAAATTATAGGTGAACCACATGGAGATGAACTGGATCGAATAAAACCTTTTTCAATCAATTCCTAGATTTGTTTCTTTATTTATTCATTCTTTATAAGTGACATGCAATACATTCTGATATTAGGAAGAGGGGCATCAAACATCAATTGTATATCATGTTGTATTTATCGCTTAAGAGGAAGATGTTTTGGTTCTTTAAATAGACTTGGAAAAGATTCTACCACTTTAACCAAACTATCTTTAAACTGAGACTCACAACATGAAAAATCATCCTGTAGATCCTTATGTTGTTCTTTTACAACCATGAGTAAATATTTCTTACTTGAATTTATTAATCGCTTCATCTAACTAACTGAAACTAAATCCAAGTGTGATTTGAGTTTATGTGCCCTCACAATATATTCAATCCCATCTTTCTTAAGGTGATATTTAAGCTCTTTCATATGAAACATTGCATCACGCTCATAGAGATAAGGACTTCCCATCACTACTCCACATATGTCTACTAGAATCACATCTAAATCCACGTCATCAATGTAATTAGTTGTAATGGAAAATTTTAACCGACACTTCTTTGTGACATTAATCTGAGTGTCTTTATTTAGCCAACCTAGTGGGTATGGTCTTGGATGATTCTATGTCTCCAAACCCAATTTCTTAACTAAATCTTCAGATATTAAATCTGCCTGTGATCCATTGTCAAATAATGTATCTATTTTCTTGTGCTTGGAATTTATCCTTATATGAAATAATTCAACCCTTTTATCCTCATTTAGATGATTTATGTTTGAAGAAGATGCAAAAGTACTAGAACTTGAACCAGCGTCAGAAGTTTTACCTGTCGAAACCATTGCAGTTATTTTGCCTTCGTCACTCAAGTCGGAGCCAAAATCTTGTTGGATTGTTGCATTAGCCTTCTTTTCACTTTTCTTCTTCTGGAACTTCTTTTGTCTGAGTTTTGGGTGAAATTCCCAACATTTGGTTTCATCATGTCCAATCCTTTGGTTATGAGTACAAGTAGGTCTTTCACTTTCCTTCTGAGTTGTCGCTGATCTCTTTTAGTTCAAATTTCTCTTCCTCTTGTTGTCTTTGGAATCCTTGATTTCCAACACTCTAGATGGGTTTTGTGAAAACTTGAACGGTCTGCCACTTGATTCAATATGTATGGCTTGAACACACACTTCATCAAATTCATCAAGATTAAACATCAATAATGTATGTTGTAAATATGAATGTAAATTTCCAATGTACTTTAATAAAGTTTCACGTGTATCCAATGGAATACTAAGCACCAAATTTTTCTTCCTTAAATCCTAAGTAAAATCCTGAACATTTTTCCCCTTACCTTGCCTCAAATGCTGCCAATCAATAACAACTTGTTGCATGTGTCCCAAAGGATAGAATTGTTTCCTGAGAGATTTTAAAAACTTAGACCATGAAGAGGAGTTGACTTTACCTTTCCACTTTACATCTATTTGAGTTTTACTTTCCCACAATATTAAAGTTATTCCCCCCATTCTAAGTGTAGCTAACTGAATTTTCGTTTTATCATCAGAAATGTTATGAATACGACAATACACTTCTAACTGCTTAATCCAATTATCTAACTTTTCAGGATTCATTTCACCATCATAAATAGGTACCTCAAATTTTACATCAAGTTTCAAAAGATATGATTTCTTAGGTTTATTTTTTGTTTCAAAATCAGAACTGGAACAAGAAGAAGAAGAAGAAGATGATGGAGATGATGGAGAAGAAGGAGGTTTATGAGCCTTTCCTTTTCCCTTGTCATTCTTCGATGTTTGTGAAGAACAAGTTGCATCTCTCACCTTTTTATCTCCGTAGAGTTCTCCCAACATCTGCTACATGCTCAAAAAAAATTTATGAAACTATTCCTCGCTCATCTTCTCTTTAGGAGTTTCACCTGCATCAGATCCTGTCATGGTCGATTTATGAGCGACTTTTCTCTTTCCAATCTCTAGATCAAACTCCTCAAGTGTTCCTTCTCCACGTCGCGACTTAGACCTAGTTAACATTCACTGGAAAAAAATTCTACAAAATACAACCTCACCCTTGTTATCACTCAGGTTGTCCCTAGGCTCCTAATAGGGATACGGCCGAGGTAACCACAAACCAATCTTCTAATTACAGGTTCTAGCCCACCTGCAATTGGAGAGGGCTCTCTCCTTTTGATTCAACCTTAGTTGATGATTTTAGGCTAGCTTTCTGACTTCAAGGGAGTGTTGATTGTGATCGGAAAGAAGGTAGGATTCTCCTCGAACAAAGAGGCACGGTAAGGTGTGATAAGTTTCGAACCATTGGGTATGGAGTCACAGATTGAGGCTTGCGAGCGTTTTCTTGGTCACAAGGGGATACGGAGCAGGATAGCCACACAGGATACAATTTCTGTCTGCTGAAAGTACAGAGTGAACATCAGGGATGAAAGGCAAAGGAGAATCATTTCATCATGCTGACAAAGGGGAGAAATGGATGAATGGGATCCAGGAGCAGTTAAGAATTCCTAAGACATGCACTCATATGTGAAAGAAACAGTGTAAACCAGATCATTTAAGAATACAAGCTCATAACTATTTTTGAAGAAAACAATGAAAAACGCAGAAATTGAACTTAAGGTGTAATGAAACAAATCTTAAGCTATTCTTTTTTCCTGCAATTTAGAAAGGCGGAAAGGTGTTAAAAACATAAAATTAAACAGAGGAGAGGAAAATTTATTGGATCATGTAGAAGCATAAGAATTCCGTGATCATTCCTTGGCCAAGAGAAAACATCAAGTAGTTTCGCAATCCATGCTTTCAGCAATCTTTAATTATGGAAATTGTGAAAGTTACAGTGCGAGTCTTTACTCAGAGAAAATGCTGGAAAGAATATTGACCAACAACTACTACCAACCAACCAACCCCTCACAACATTGCTCAGGGTGGTATTTATAAGAAAAATATTGGAAAGACATCATTACAAGTGACCTCGACAGGTCTGCTTAGAACTCTTCAAAAATCTAAGTGTTGCTGGTATTAAATGCAAGTAAATCTTTTTGGCTGTGCTGGGTGCAGCTGGATCGGAACAGGTGACGAGGTGGCCCTTGGGGACCAGATGCGGTACTGCTGGAGTGATTGTGCTTCGGGAACTGTAGTTCGGCTCTCATGTGAATTGAATGTGCAATAATTACGATTTGAGAGCTTCAAGTAGTTTCACCCTCTTTCTATGAATCTGTTGGAAGATATTAAATGTTCTCCTGCTTCGGGCCGTTGCTCAAGATATTCGCTGATACTCTTTGCCACTACATTGATGGCTCCCGCCGTCGACTGATACTCTTTGACACGCTTGATGCCTGATGATTTGATCTGATACACTTTAAACTCTGTGATTGATCTGCTGCTGTCTTTAAACTGAATCCTTTTGGCACAATCAGGTGATTTTCGGGCTTTTCGGCACGCAATGGGCTAAGAAATCAGAAGATTCCCTGAAGATTCCTCGAAATGGCCTATTTCCCATAGCGATGGCGCTAATTGCGCATCAGAAAATGCCTCTGTTTCTTGATCTGGAGCTCCAAAGTGCGATTTTTCTTCCTGCGCGAAGTTTCGGCTTTCTGGCTACTGACGTAAGCATGGCGTCAGCTGTACGGCGGATGACGTCAGCTGTGGTTCCCTGGTACAGAGCGACGTGATGAGATACTAGAGGTAATGTGATGAAGAAACTCTGATGTGATATCGCGATATCGCGTCGGCAGGGAACGGAGGTGCTTGGGTTGTATACTCAGTGCTTACGACTACCGATCGACGATATCATAATATCGCATTGACAGAGAATGGAGGGGTGAATGAGTTGGACATTCGGCACTTGCGACCACCGATCGCATCGGCGGAGACAGATGGGTGATGACCTGCATCGAGATGAAAGTGCGATGTTGCGATGCGATATGGCTTTGAGGTTGTAAGTTTTGGGAGGAAAGAGCAAGTAAGTGGGTGTGAAGGGCATTGGAGGTTTCAGAAGGGGTCCGATTTCCTCAAAGGGATTTTATACTTTGGAAGGAGTCCATTGTATCTGGGAGGTGGTTTTGGAGGTGAAGGGTTCTTGCTAAGTTTCAGATAAACTGAGCAATTCCCGGGAGTACTTATGGTTATTTTTCAACGAGGGGGAGGGATATTACGTAGGGGGATTTTACTTCATATTAATAAGGGGATGGGAAGAATAGGGAGCTAAATAATAATGTTAGTGGTTAATATGGAGATGGTAATAAAGCGCTAAGTTCGGGAGAGCTTAGGTTGTTGCAAGGGGGTAGGACCATACTTAAGAGAAAATATGGAACAACTTTGAGTAAAGCAGGTCTTTACTCAAGCCAATGTTATGAAGATGATGGAACTTAAGAGGTGTCAAGTAGATCTTGACCTCTTTCGGGGAAGTTAGTTAATGATTGGGGAGAACAGAGAAGGGGAGTCAGTTATACCTCTTTTGAGCTTCTTGCATATAGATCCTTGCTGATTATGTCCTGAATGATATGACACCTGAAGACCTGGAACTGGTCAGCAATTCAGCAACCTCAGAACTACCTACCCAGCCTACTTACCTAGTATTTTTTCTTCTTTCGTTTGGGGGTCCACTTAGACTTGCAAACCCATCATTCATTTTTCTTTTAATGCTTTCCTATCTACATACTACCCTTATTTCTTCCGGAGCCTGGATTAAGCTGTTGGGCTCCTCTGCTTCTCTACCTATCTAAGAATCTGCCAGGATTAAACTGTTTGGACAGATTTACAATCTCTACATTCTAAAACAGGAAATTTAAACCTAGGGAGACCAAGATTAAACTATTTGCACCTCCCTTTAACTGAAAAGTGGCGCTACCAAGATAACTTTATAAAATTTGAAGGCAATTGAATGAAATTGAAGTAGCCTTCTTCACTTGGAGACTACTAAGAAAATATGGAGCATTGCAGCAAGCAAAGTACGACTTATTTGGCCTGTAAAATGCCAATCATGAAAAATGAATAACCTGCTGCAGCAGGAAGCTAACAGAACATGTTCATGACTAGTATCTGAACTATGGTCATCATGAGTATCATTAAAAATGTTATCAAACTGAATGTGCTGAAAGTCAGATACATCGTCATGTTTCAATCTACTATCTACATCGAACTGTACAAGAGAGTATTCATTAAACTTTACATCTCTGTTGATGATGATTTTGCGAGTAGTAGGATCCCACAATCTATATCCCTTTGTTCCAACACCATACCCAAAAACGATATACCTTTTAGACTTTGGATCTAGTTTAGTTTGCTGATGTTTAGGCACCAGAGCATATGCATCACAACCAAGCACTCTGAGTTTAGAATAGTCACAAGGGTGACCAATCCATACCTCCTGAGGAATATTGCAGCCTATTTCCGTCGATGGAGATCGTTTTATCACATAACAAGTTGTTGCCACCGCTTCCATCCACAACTCCTTTTGCAACCTAGCGTTACTCAAAATACTCCTTACTCTCTCTAGAAGAGTCCTATTCATGCGTTCAGCAACTCCATTTTGCTGAGGAGTATAAAATGTGGTCTTATGTCTCTCAATCCCTGCATCCTTGCAATAGATGTCAAACTCCTTCGAAGTAAACTCACCACCATTGTTAGTTATTAAACCTTTTATTGTTCTACCAGTGTTGTTTTCTACCAATGCTCTAAACTTCTTGAAAACTGAAAAAACATCAAACTTCCTTTTCAACATGTAGACCCACACTTTCCTAGAATAGTCATTAATAAACGATACAAAATATGACGAGCCACCTTATGAGGTTGTAGGGGCTGGACCCCAAACATCTGAATGGATATAATCAAGTATTCCTTTACTAGTATGTTTGCCTGTTTTAAACTTTTGTTTAATTTGCTTTGCAAACAGACAATGCTTACAAAAATCTAACTTTCTAGACTTTGGATTTGGAAGTAACTTGCGATCACCCAAAATTTTCAACCCTCTTTCACTCACATGCCCCAACCTTTGATGCCATAAGTGAATGGAATTATTGTCATGTTCAGACACCATAGACACATAATATGACCCTGTACTTCCTTCTAACTGAAATAGATTTCCTACCTTCTTAACTTTCATAACTAGTAAAATACCTTTGTAAATTTTCATTACTCCACCTTGAATTACAGTTTTATATCCATTTGAATCAAGTGCTCCTAATGAAATCAATTTTTTCTTAAATCTAGTACACGCCTCACATTAGTTGACATTTTAGTTGTCCCATCAAATATTTGCAGTTGTATACTCCTAATCCCCACAATATTACATGTTACATCATTACCCATGTACACAACTCCATCGTTAATTGATTTATATGTCTTAAACCATTCTTTATGGATACACATGTGGTTTGATGCACCGGAATCTAACATCCAATGTTGATCATGATTTGAAACATTAACTGATAATACTTCATCACTCATACCTGAACCAAATGTCGAACCTGTATCTGTCGTATTTGCCTCCTTCTTCTCTGTCGAAGAATCTGCTTTAGAAGTTTGTTGTTGTCACTTCCAGCAGTCCTTCTTTAAATGCCCTGATTTGCCACAAAACAACACTTTACCTTACTCTTCTTCCCTTTCAACTTTGAATGTGAGTCGCTCGGCCTCCTGGAGCATCTTTCTTTCGAACAAACTCTAACCATCATAGCTTCTGATGTATAGGTTTATGAATGCGACCTTCTCCTTGTTTATTCCAATAATGAGGATCCAACTACATCATCAAACTCAATAGTTTCTGATGAACTAAGACTTATAGAAGTAACAAAATGATCCCATGACTCGGGCAATGAGCACAATAAAGTAATAGCTTTATCCTCGGATTTAATTTTTACTTCTATACTTTGTAATTGCACAAGAAGAGTATTAAAAGCATTTAAATGATCAGCAATCGATGTACCTTCCTTATATCGCAAACTGTACAACTGTCGCTTGAGGAGAATCCTATTGGTTAAGGATTTGGTCATGTACAGTTTCTCCAGTTTCGTCCACAGACCAGTAGCCGTTGTCTCTGACAATATATTGAACATGACATCATCAGCTAGACACAGTTGAATAGCACTTATTTCTCTTTCATCCATCTCGGCCCACTCATTATCTGTGATGCTATAAGGCTGTTTGGATTTTCCCAACAATGCCTTTGCCACACCATGTTGGACAAGTAAATCGTACATCTACACCTTCCAGATCTCGAAATTATTTTTTCCATTAAACTTCTCAATTTCAAACCGGGCACTCTGAGTTTTCGCCATTTTGTATCAACCAAAAAACACAATAATCTCCAAAATCCAACTTTTAAACACCAACAATTAATAAAAATAAACTACCTATGCCTTATATTACACTGCCTTTGTTTTTTAAAAAACCAACAAACTTATTTTCTGTGTGAATTACAATACATAAAAAACTGAGTATCAAATTGTACCAATTCTGTAATTTGTGGCGAATATATATCACAACACACCACAAATAGGGATACTCAAAATCAGCACACCACACCCCGGTTGGCTCTTCAACAAATCCGTGACTCGACCCAGTATTTATTACCGATGCAGTTGATTATTTCAAATCGTGCATATCAGTGTGAATATAATCAACAACTGTGGCCAATAAAATATCAAATCCAGATCTAAGATGCCACACCCAACAAGCGTTGACAAGGACAAAGCTCTAAAAAATCCAACCTTAATGTAAATAGAATGACTGCATATTGACTACGCTTAGAGGCAGAGGTGTGCATCTATTTATTTTAACACAACACCCTCACGCAATGAATAAACCAGCTTAACACGCAATTCCACACATGGTTTCAACGCAGGTTTAAAAAACAAAAAATACCTCCACGCAGGTTGGACAGCAATCCAACACGCCTCCGGCAATCAACTGCGCTCCACCTCCATGCAACACTAGGCACCAGTGCTCCAGCAACGCACCAGCAATAAATTGAATACCATCTCCACGCAGCAATGAATTAAATACCTCCACTCAGCGCACCAACAACTTTGTAATACACCAACACCAGGAATTACATGCGCCCTTCAATCACTCTGTATCGGGTATGAATACCCCCCATCGCCATGGCCAGAAGAAGTAAATCGATGCATTTTTTTTGCTTCCATGCACCACCAGCACACACCAACAACAATCAACAAAATTATGCACAAATTATGCTGCGGGACTGGTTGCCATAAAAGGGCATCGAGTAGATTTTGTAGTCGTAGAAGCTGCTCCAAGACACCACGCAGCAATCCTCCTTATGCAGATACGCTCCATGCATCAGCACCAATGGACATACGAAGATACGCTCCATGCAGAGAACAATCGACCTCCACGCAGGTGGAACAAACGACCTCCACGCAGCAATGTTCTCTGGTATGCACGCTGGCAATTCACCTCCAACATTGCTCTAATACCATTTGTTAGAGGCAAGGTGTGCAGCAACCAAACAAATATATACACAACAATTAAATCATGCACAGAAGAAATAGAAAATTAACGTGGTTCACCCAACCAATCTGGGCTACGTCCACCAAACATAGGCATCAGCAATTCTTTATTAATCAAATAAGAGATTACAAAATTAATCAAGTTCCTCACAAACTCTCACCCAAAACAATCCATATGGACATCTGATTTATAGCTAAGAGAATCTAATTGCCTCATAAATCCTCTCACATCAAATATAGGATGCATTAACTCTCTCCCAACAACTTGGAGCTAATCTAGCAACAAATTCCTATTGTTGTCACACACTGAGATTTTTGCCTATTTTAATGAAACAGAAAATCTCAACAATTGCTACGCAAAGTGAAACTAATGGCAACTATATATTCATTTAAGTGATATATATTTTAGGCTTTCAAGTTTATCAAAATAATTTGTACTTATTTAAAGTACACATGACATGACCACATATATTTATGAATGAAGATATATGATTTTCCTTCTAATAAATATATTTCTCTATGACAAACACAAATTTGGAATTATGTTTAGTAACAAGCAATAAAGAGAATTTAGGGAACTATTGAAGGTAACAAAAGAAAGGATCTGATTCCAATTGAGATAATGGGTGCAATCTAGTTAACATATGAAGAAATCGACAATATTTAAATTTATTATTCTATTCTTTGGTTTGAAAATGAAAACAAGTTCATCTACTTTTCATATCAAACCTTTGATGGTTTACAAGAGGAATAAAATTCTCTTGAAATCAAATATTGTTTATTCAGTTATTAAAAGATAAAGAATCATCAACTTGAAATCCATAAGTTAAAATAGGTACGTCTATCATCTTAATTAGTGAAAAAAAAGATTTATAGAAACTTATTATACATTATTTTAAGTATATATTGGCATTATTGAAGTTAATATTAAATTATTGAAAATATATTTTTAGTTGTTGTAACAAAGTGAATATATCTAAATTATTTGAACGTTTCTTTGAGCATAATTTATAATTCTAATGTCATTTATTCCAACTTGTAGTATTGATTATGAATTTTAACAAAAAAATTAATTCTTTAGAAAGATGCAATTTGCTAGCTTGATTCAAAATGTTTGAGTCTTTTGTAATGTATAGGGTTGTATTTTTAGTTCTATGTGATGTTGTCACATGACCACTAACTCAAAGAAATGTAGAGATTCGTCAAGAAAAAGATTATGAGAGGGAAAGTAATATTGAATATATGTAAAATATTAATGATGAGTATTGCATGACAAGCTCATCATACTACCTTTGAGTGAGAATTGTAACACTATGCATTAAAAATAAAAAACAAAATATACTACAATGATACCTATAAATTAAAATCCAAAAATTCAAATTGCAAGTTGAGTGAGAGTCGTAAATCTTCTAAAAATTAAAAAATTGTACTAAAATTTATAGTTCCAATCTACCCATTGGATGATAATCCTAGGAATACAATGGGTATGGTGGATTGTGTGACCTTTCCTCTTCTCAATTAGTCTTTGTTTGTCTTAATTTTTGCAATTGGCTGGATTGTGCTTAAGTGACAACACTGTTAAGCAATGACCATCTGTTCTTGGCAAGCCTTATTATAGCTATGGTCTTATTGAGCTATCTAGGTAAGAAATTTAGATTATGATAAATTTATTTAAATATCTTAATTAATGTTAAGATCTTCTTGGCATATTGACAAGTATCTCTTAAATTTCCATTAAGACATTGTTAAAAGATCCCACCGAAGTGGCTTTGTTCCACTTAGTTAGTGAAAACTAAACTTTGCTATTTTCTATAAATTGGGAAACACAAAGAGAATATGAAGAACAAAATCACAAAGGAACATCCAAATAATTTTGAAATACTTAATCGATTAGGACTCATCCATGCCCATATATAGAAATATAAAATTATTGCGGGCAGCTCCGATATTTGGAAGTTGGAGGAAGCAAAACTCTATGGGAGGTGGAGGGCGAAATATAGCTATTAGCCATGGTCATATTGTTGTTCGAACTTTGGTGAATCCACACTTTGAGAACATATTGACTAACACCAACTCCTTCATAGAAATTCTGCACAGCTCCGTCCTCATGTTTCTATCATCTCCACTCCATACTCTACACTCCTGCTTGTGCGTGAACTTTGATCTGAATCACTTGCCTATTATTCCCACTATTACATTGATCTAAATTGCTTTCCTATTACAAATGCAGCTTTGCTTTTAATTTTGAAAAATTTAGGGTATAACCTTGGGTTATTTTATATAAGCATTTTTCAAAATTTATAAATTTCTACCTTTCTCATAATTAGGAAATTATATATTTATAAAATTATTTTATAATATTAGATTATAATAAAGTATTAAAATTTTTAATATTATTTTTAAAATCATTTATAAATATTTTATAGATTTCTTAGTGAAGTCTATAAAATTTTAAAAAAATTTTATCCTACACTTTTATATACCAGTTTTTATAAACTTTAAATAAAATTCTATTCTTAACATTTTCAATAATTTTTATATTATTAATTAATGAATATCACCATAATAACGTACCAAATATATTCTAAATTTTTATATATCAATGATTATAAACTTTTTAATAACCTTCTATCCTTAACATTTTCAATACTCTTTATATTATTATTAATGAACGTCACCACAATAATGTCCAAAGGGATGCTTCAATGAGCCTATGGTAGGCTCTTGGAACTAGAATGGGAAAAGATTCAAACTTGAAATTGACTTTTGAATGCAATCAACAAGTTGTTTGGACTTCGATAAAGCAATGATGAAATACCTACATAACAACAAGATATTTTCCCTCTCCTTTCAAGACGTGGAACATTTTGTGTAACATACTGAGTTAAAACACTAACTCCTCTCCTATTATCGCTCCCTTTTAATGGATCCCACTTCATACATTTGTAAATATTCAATCAATTACGTCTCATATCCCAAATTTAATTCATCTGACCTAGAATGAAGCCTTGATACAAGAAGTATCTCTGATAGGGATGGATGATTCAATGATGGAGATGCTAAAGGGTTATGGATTGGAACCTTCTAAAAGATGGTAAACAATCCTCCCAAAATAAACCATTTTTTTTCTTTCGAAATGAGGCAAAAAAAATTCAAAAATGTGGCAAAAATCCTTGGACCCCACAAAGTCTCTCCAAATAATCTCCTCACTTATTATTCATGAGCTATGAACCTTATAATTTATTATTTTCTTTTCTTACTTGAACAGGTCTGAACCAAATTATTGAGTTGCTCCTTCTCACTTGTAAATTATAATGCATTCGTGATCTAGAGTATGGCGACCTTTCTAGTAGTTGGATCGACTTATCAACTAGCTGGACTTGCTTGTGAAATTGAAAAATGTATAGTGAATATTCTAAAAATTATTACTTCTAAAAAGTGAGGAGGTGGATGACGTTACTTATATGACTAGAAATGTCTTGGAAAAAAAATCCAAACACAATATTTCAAACTACGCTATTGAAATATGTAACTTTCTATTTTCATTTGGATAGACCTTGGCATTAATGAAAAATTATCTAAAAAATCATACGGTAATGTTCATCACAATCAAATATTATAACACGATTCTCACATTATGATGTAAAGAAATTCCAATTTCTTTGCAAGAAGAGGCAATGTTTGTCACTATGTGAAGTTATGTAACATTATCTATTACAAACACACTCACATACATAACATAATCCATTACAAAAACACACACATACATATGCACCATATAATGCACGCATATATTTTAAAAAATATTATTAATATGAAAGTAATTACTGAACATAAATAAAAATTTCAATATGAACATTCTTTATATAAAGACATAAAAATAGGGAAAATTTTCCCAATACAACCAAAAGTTCCTTTTTGAAACCAGTAGAATAAATATGCATAACTCCTTTGTGAATTTACAATTGTCTTCTAGAAAATGTATTTCAATACCTGTCATATGCATAACTCCTTTGTGAATTTACAATTGTCTTCTAGAAAATGTATTTCAATACGTGTCATGACTACAATACTTCAATGATTTTGTTAATTAAAAAAAAATTATGTCAACTTTATATATAGAGAGATAAAAAGAGAATTTCATTGAAAATAAGAATCTCTTATTTCATTTATCGATGCTTTAACCATCACAGTATAGGGAGAGGGGTGGAATTTATTTATTATTCAACATGAATTTTATACATGTTATTTAAATAAATAATAATAAAAGAAAATTCAATGTGAAGTAAAATATTTAAATTTCTACCTTAAGTAAAATACTGCAAGATTCAATACATACATGCTTGAATGCATATATATAAAGAAATTGGAAGTATAATGACTATTATAATTAAAACATTTAAGGGAGAAGTGTCAACCATTCCATGTTCATGTAATTGAGATGCACGTGCACACATATAAATATGAAAATTAGAAGTCACAATCTATTAGGTATCTCTAAAGATAAATCATTCAAATTGAAAGATATTTGTTAATTTCCTTTCCAATTTGATTTTTTTTAGAATTTGATCCCTCTCAATGGGAAATAAATTCTCAACTAAATGGATCTTATAGAACAAAATTTATTTAAATAACAGAATGAAATTTTCCATTCAACTATACTTATAACTTTGAATGATACTAGCACAATGACATTAAAAGTTGTTGATAAGGGCCAATTGATGCCATTTTGTTTCTTAAGGTGATACATTATGTTGATTGATGTATATCAGCACCTCTAGATGTAGTTATGCTAGTTGATAGCTGGAGTGTGTATGGGGGATTAGTAGACTATTGTTGACCAAGGTTGACTATGGTCAACTATGGTTGAATGTGGTTGTATATGGTCATCTATCGTTGATTGTGGTTTTATATGGGTATTAATATTTTATTTTTGTTTAGATATAGTTTTCTAAGAGTGACTATGAATGAATTTTGTTGGCCATTGTTGTCTTTTCTAAACTATAATTGACCATGGTATATTATGGTTCAATAATTAGACCACCTTAACTTTAGTTGTCCATGCTTTACACTATTAAAATATATTTTGATGATTAATGATTATAGTTGACCTTGGGTATTCACATTTGACCATAGTGGGCAATGGTTATATAATGGTGACTAATTTTGATCATGGTCAAACTTGATGCCTATGATTTCTTATGATTGAACATGACTCACCATTTTTTACAAGCATTAGTGCTTTTTTTCACAAGCATTTTACAAATTAGATTTTTTATTTTCAAGAAAATATAAAGTAGATAAATGATAAATGAAAGTAGGCCTCTTATTTGAAAAAATGAGAAAAATAGAGTATCTTTACTTTTGCAAGTAGACTAGTCATTTCTCTTTAATGTAATGTTGATTAGCAGCTTCAAGTTGAACGAATGGAATTTTCACTTTCATAGTTAGAATCAATTAACAACTGTTATTTCATATTAATATTTCACTATAGTTAATTTGGAAAAATGGTCTCCAAAAATTTTAATCTGATGTAATGACTGAGGGTGGCATTAGTAGAACCTAACCTATTGTTCATATATCATTATCACCTCTAAGTTTGTATGAAACCTAGATTGATAATTTACATTGAGCAGCCCCTAAGAGTTGCAACACTCTTGTTGCGATACCAGGGCTCTCCAACAATGTTGTGGCATGTTGGGAAAGTGACACATGTCAGGATGATTTTGAGTTTTTAGCTAGTCAAGTGGTCCATATTAGTCGATGATGTCGAAATCCTCGATGTCTATACTAGGGGTAATATTTGACAACATTTTCTCATGTTATCAAAACTCCTAATAAGGTGGAGAAATACTGAAAATTAGAAAGTCTGAAGAGAGAAGGAAGAATGGGCATCCCACAACTGAGAAGAAATTTGGGTGCATGTGCAATAGTGATAACTCATTAAGTCCAGGAAACAATATCTCGAGAAAGTGTCTGGATGGTCCCTTACACAATAGGATCTAAGAGACAAAGACCATTAATGGAACCAACAATAGACTGGAAGTTTGCACCTTGGGCCAGTGTGAAAGAGTGCAGTGCAGTTGAGGTCCCATGAAATCAATTTGGGGAA
The DNA here is from genome assembly GCA_000404065.3 of Pinus taeda. Lineage (NCBI taxonomy): Eukaryota > Viridiplantae > Streptophyta > Pinopsida > Pinales > Pinaceae > Pinus > Pinus taeda. The sequence goes on from APFE031154482.1 coordinate 223,588, forward strand.
CAAGAATTATTCTAACACCATATATTAATAAGAAAGAATTGCCCTGGAGTAATTTTAGTTGTAAAGGAACGTGTGATAAATCAAGATGTGATATAAGTCCTTTGTATTGGCTCCTGAGGCATAAGATGAAAAAAATGAATGGCATGGAAGCTTAGAATGGAAAAGAGCATGATTTATTTAATGAGTCAAATGAAGTAATGGATCAACCTCGAGATATGTTCTAGTGGCACACTACGTGGACCTCTCAACATATGAAAATTCTATAAAGAGCAGAAGACATGAATGGTACAACTATAAAGATATCGACCCAAAGGAGGCTTAATGTAGTTTTGTAAAAAGGGGTTAACAATGGGAGAATAACCAATATTGGTAAACCTATATCTGAGAACCAAAACTATAGTTTAACAGAAAATGTAGTAAAAATCAGTAAAAGAGTTTAATGAAGTGATGGTCATCAGATTGAGTTATGAAATTAAAGGGTCTAATTGTGTAGCTCGATAGTTGAGGATTTCATGACCATGGGTTTAGCCTTATCATGACAAGTAATGAATAATTTCCTATTATGGAAATAATAAGTGACTACGTGTTCTCTATTGAGGAAATATGAATAACTTGTTGTGCCATAAATAATTAATTGTCGCATGCCTCGTGAAATATAGGTTGAAATGGAGTTTGATTAAATAAACTAAAACATATTGAACCCCATTTACAAATACAAAGGGACTAAATGCTACCCATACTTAGGTTGACTAATACAATTATCTCAAGCATCATGAGCCATCACTTCTTGTCGACATCAACTCATTATCCAAGAATTTGACTTAGGAGCAACCCCTTTCAATACTTTGAAGCTTGCATGCCTCAATGGCAAGTTTCTCACTTTCGGCGATAGGTTTATACCAATGACCTTCGACTGGAAGATTTTGCGTGGTGTTTGATGCCAAGTCCCTTTTTCACACCACATGAATTGTACTGTATTACCTTGAGGATCATTGACATTATTGGTGACTCCTCTCGCACCTGTTAACAGCTTACATCAATGGATGGAAATCAGGCGATGTATATCCATGTTCGACTCCAAAACATTTTTCACATTGATCGACTTGTACTTCGAGTGAAGATGGAATGAGTTTTGAAGACTCCGGATCTAGTTTCATCCATCCGGGCTGCGATATATTCAGGAATATAAAGACATCATTGCCAAACAGATGATCATCCAAATCAAAGGATTATGACTCGATCAGAATCATCAGTCTGCTACACAGACGGTTGTCTGTCCTATGTACATGAAAGTGAATTTATAAAGCTGAGCATGGGAATGCCCACCTCAGCTAGATCATGAAAATTATTATGAAGATAATGTATTGTATTGTATCTTATTACAGGTCACCTCCCAACTCGAAAAAACTTCGGATCCTCATGGTAAAGCATTTCACCAGACATCAAAAGATTAACAACCTCATGCTTTAGGGGGGCAATTGTTATAGATATTTTTTGGCACTGCAAGCCCAATTATAAATGTCCATAAACTGAGGGCTCCTAAATCCCTAAAATTGTTGCTTCACTACCTAAAGGAACAAGGTTAGCTGATTACATCATCTCCTAGAAGTTCCCCACAGAAAACTGCTCAGAAATGGTCAAAACTAGACCATATTGAATGCCCAGTGCAGAGGGTGCGATGCATATCACCTTCCCAGTGTAAAGGGTGTGATGCATACTGGATGGCCCCTCTGTAGGGTGCGATGGGCAAGAATGGACAAATGGAAGGGACAGTTTGCGAGGTGGAAGATCAGAATCTTCCAGAAACTTCCCCTCTGACACTTGCCTCTCTGATTTCGACCAGGGATGAGTAAGAGATCATCAATCTCCAAGTGGAATCAAGAACTATCAGAGAGAGGACACTAATCAAAATCCTAGAAGCTGACTCACCCCCCTACAATCATCTATATATGGATCACTCATCATAGAGATCCAGAGGCTGGAATCTTGTATCTTGTACAGAAGTGTTGTTGGTCTTCTAGTTTAACATCATAGTGTTGGGTGATCTAAGCTTTACTTGAGGTGAAGAAGGGCTTTCCTACAGGAGGGTGATGCTGGGTCAGAATAATTGGTTGTAATCCTCTTGCTATTCTTGATATTAATAAAGTTATTCAAGTTTTCCTCCACATTTGTGTATGTTTGATTGTATATGCATTTGTCTGGTTAATACATATCTGGTCCTATGTTTCTTATGAATGTAGATCTCTGTTCTTAGATAGTATTATGCTGCTTTGATTCCACAGGTGCTCTCTGAAGCTGTGTAGACAAAGAAGGAGCGGCAAAGATCTATCAAGAAAGAGGCGAATCGGGCAAGGAACCAAGCACAAGACAAAGGTTGGTGTCCTCTGTTCCCCTCTTGTCTATATTTCATAAAGGAAAACGAAAGTATTTTTAACTTGTTTATTTCTAAGATAGCTACCAGTCTTAGTGGGAATAGCAGCACTAAGTGGACACTATTCCAAGTAACAAGGTACATCAGGTAACATATCATATAATGTGCCAGATTATGAATAGACAAGGTCTAGATACTGGACATGCGTGATATCTTGTTCCTCAGTGACACATCCACCCATAAGAATGTCCTCAGTAATTTTGTTGATGAATGATTTGGTGAACCATTCAGCCAAAAACTAATCAATAATCTCAAAATAGATGAAGCGATGTTGACATGTTGGGTCCCTATAATACTAGTGATTACCCCATTACTATTTTAGTTTTACCCCTTATTAATATTTTTGTGCCCCTATTGCCCCCATATTGTTATTACTGTGCCCCATAGAATCCCTCTATTGTTATTTTTGTGGCTTTATATTATTATTGTTAGCTCAATTGGGTTATATTGTGACTCCTTAGACTCCTATATATAGAAAGGAGCTTTTGTCATTTGAATCATCCAAGAATTGTTCATTCAAGGCGTTGATCCATCATTTCTATCTTTTCTTGAGCTGGTTTCATAACATTTGGTATCAAAGCTTTGGATTCTAGGGTTTCGCTACTACAAACAGGACATCGTGGAATTTTCACTATAACTTTTTTTCCGCCACGTTTCAGAAGCTAAAAAAAAGACCCATTTGAGAAGACATCGCGCTGAATCTCGGCTCCAAATTTCAAAGCTTATTGTGTTATATTTGCGGAGATACGATCTGAGGAAGTTGGTCTTCTCCAGACTCTTGAATTACATTCCAGACAGGTGACCTGGGGAAAATCATCATAACTTTTTTTCTAAGCACTGCATTGAAATTTCGTAAGAAGGTCCAAAAATAGGACGGACTGTAGTTTCTTGTATATATTTTTCAGAGCCAAAGGTCCAAACAGTGACTTGTGGCATGTCGTACACGTTCACTCTACTGAACTAGTCTATAATCAGGACACTGTGGGAGATTTCACATAACTCTTCCTTGGAGAATCCAATTTGGATCAAACTGGTGGCATTGGAAAGAGGACACAGAGGGCTACCATAGATTACAATTTTAGAACTGGATGATCTGAAAGTACAGAGATACATCAGCGGCAATATCGAGCTCCTACAAAGTGAAAAAAAATGTGTGTAGATTCTTTTAAATTTTTGCTTAAGATTGGTTTGAAAATTTATTTTGAAGGAATTCAAAGGGCTAGTAGATCATTATTATCGGTAACTGATTCCCTGAGGAAAGAAAATGGAAACACCTAGTAAGGAACCTGAAATCTCTAGCATGACTCATGAAGAAGAAGAAGAAATTCTATATGATATTGCAAGGGTTGCCCACACATTTGTTGCAATTGTCCTTTGCACTGTCTTCCCTTGTTGCTACAAATATTGTCATTGCTGCTACAAGGGTACTTGGATAGTTCCCTAAAATTTCTTAAATTGGATCTAGCCGTATCCACGAGGCGCGGCGGATGGACCAGGCTGAGCATAAGGTGCAGCTTGAGGGACGTAAGGCAGGTGTACCATTTCTTGTGAACCATGTGGAACATAAGGAGTTTGGTATTGAACCGAAGCCACATATAGCTTCTAATAATAGATGTTACTTGACCCAGAAGGACCAATAGGGTTGGATTGTTGGTACTCAACATTACTTGATCGAGAAGGACCAACAAATTTCGAAATAGCACTGGAAGAGGGTTGGTTCATTCCAACCATGTGAGCTCTGGAGCCACTCACACTCGTTGTGCTAGACATCATAAAAACATTCATGCTTTCCACCTAGGTGGTGGCACGGCCCATCGAATTACAAGAGGGTTAGCTTGCTCTTTGAGGGGAATATTGGTCCCGCAAAAAGAGCGTAGAGTTCCCCACAAAATAGCCTATTTTGGCTTCAGTTTGAGGAGTTCAGAGCTTGGGGAGGGGTAGAGCCTATAATAGGACCTTACAAAATTTCATTAGCACCTCATTGTTACTGGTCATGGGTGAGAATCTAATGTTGGATACTTGCTCACCTTAGAATTCTTTACTGTCATTTACCAAAGGACAACTACCAATGTCAGTTACTAACGCAAGTAAAGAGCTAATACTGATCTAGTTTCAAGAAGGACCTAAAAAAGTAATGGAAAAACGACTCCTCAAAGACAAACTAATAGAAGAACTGCTCTCTTCTCTTTCAACAAACCATACCTATACCTACTGCCTACGCTCTTGAAAGCAGGAAGTAACAACTCAGTTCATGCCTTTGATCCAAGTCAAGCCTCTCTTTCCAAAGCCAAAAGGATCTTCCTTTTTCTTGGGTCCTATTCCAAAATTCGATAAACTTGACTTGTAATCGTTAGTTGAATCATATGAGTAACTTGGACTGAAAAAGCAAGTGGATTCAGAATGGTTGGTTTTACTAGAACTAAAGTGACTACAGAAGGCACCATCAGCTGAGAGCTCAGGTTCTGAATGAACGAACCTGAGGTAATCATAGCGCTAGACAATGAAATAGGGTTTTGATATAATGACGAGGCATTGTGGGTGCCCATCACCAACTGAGCTAATGAAACATAATCATGAGGTAACTTAGGATAAACGCTTGATGGAATGCTTCCTATGTAAGGAAAACCATTAGGAGGGAATGGATATCCCTGATCATGAACAATGTGAGGAGTGTGTGTAGCATACACCTCTAAGTGACCCAGAAAGGAGATTGGGATCTCTCATTCTAATTCCATGGATGGAAACAAATGATGACGGACAACCAATGATGTTCGAGGAGATAATTCCAAATAAATACCCAACCAATTGTAAAGATTGTATGGATGTTGTTGTGATATCACAGCAAGATTGAACAAAGGATTCAGAGGATAAACAACCAGTCATAGATGACCTTGAGAAGTCAATGGACTCTCAGGAGTCTAGATAGGATTATCCGGATATTCCAGGCTACATTCTTAAGGTGACCCAATATTTGATGGAGGAGGAGGATGTGATGACAAAGGTTGAATAATAAAAAAAATTCCAAGTCCAACAACTTGGTCCTCAAATGACTGCAGAAATTCTAGGAGAGGCTCCATAAATGATCATCCAGATGGAGGAGAGGAAGAGGAACTGGGCGAACCTGATGGTTCAGCCATGATGACTTTGTCTCAAACAATAATGAGAGAGAGATTAATTTCAGGGCTTTTAAAGATTATTTAAAGGTATACTCACGATTTAATCTAGAATAAGGATAATAGAAAAGTTATGTGATCATTGGAAACATTTTCTTAAGACACTAAACAAACCCATATTTTTTCCTATTTTAAGTGTCGAGAAAAAATAAGATATGACTCTATCAAAATGATTGATCAAGATAATCTAGGAAAAAAGGATTACCACGTAACTATGAGCTACAATATACCTTCCAGCGAACTGAGAAGTACGAGCAGGAAATCTCCCTTAATCTTGAGTTTGGTGTATCACTTTTACAAAGAGGAAGACTTGTCTTCCAACGAATAAAGGATTACAACCTAGTGGGGTCTCCGTTTATATACACGATGATATGGGGACCACAAGTTTGTACTAGCGTTGCCTAGTGCTGAAGCAAACAATATCTGCTAGGTTTAAATATGTCAGATTAAATGAATACATTTTAAAGTTTGTCTTGAAATTATGTATCAATTTATAGGCCTTATCGATGTGACTCGGAAAAATTCCTGTATGCAGATAATTGAGACAAAACCCTTTTAGTTCGATGAATGTTTACACTAATGAGAGTAGAGAAACCAAGCAATGAAACAAAAAAGTAACTGAGAGCAATGTGACCTTTTCACTACTTCACTTTTGAAAACAAAATAATGAAAGACCTTTCCCCTTCATATCTTTCCTATCAGATGTATTTCAAGTAGTCCTTTCAACAGTAAAGAGAATTCATTTCTTTCAAATGCAAATGATGATTCATGGTTTTGCTCGGGCCCCTTCTGGTTACGTGTCATTCCCATTTTAACATGGGTGACCTCAGAGAAAAACCACCCCATGGCCAAAAGCAGTGCGATGAGCTTCCCAAACTGCTCCCCCACATACAGTAAAACCATCCACTGTTCAATTTGCGCGAAATTTTAAAAGTTAACCATTTAGCCATTTAAACGAAAAACAATCACTTTTGCTCTTTTCTCTCGTTTTTCATAGTAAAACTTGTATAACCCTCCTGCGCCACCCTAAGCCTTTGCAACCGATTTAACCACTATTTACCTCCTGAAAACACTTCGGACTCCATCCAGAGACCTTTCAACTCAAATGAATCCATTGTGGCCCTCCCTGCCAACCTATCTTTTTCCTAACAATTGTTGTATTTTGCAGGTGATTAGCGGAAGACCATGAGAATGGATAAACAATTTTTATACCAGTTAAAAACATGTTTGTTCCAAATTATTGAGAAATGAATTAAAATTATTTTGTTGTACAAATAGAAGATCATGTTTAAATCAGAGACAAAGTAGAAGAAATAATTTACACAATAAATGTTAAAATAGACAATTTACATATTTAATAGACAAAACAGAGGAGGCAGATAAAACATAGAATTAAAAGACAAGCAACTCTTCAATATCCAAACTACCTGATGCTGAGACATCAAGAAACTAAATGACTTACTCATGAAATACACAATAAAAACTTGAAATGTTCATTAAAAGTAAAAAGGCACAGTAAATGATATTAACGGGTCAACAAGGCTAAAGAGTATCATATGAAAGTGTATCAGATGAAAGATCATAAGTTAGTATTATTTCGAGCATGAAGATAAAATAGACAAGTAGCTTAAGGGAAAAAATTCAAAGACCAAAGCCAGAAGAACCTAAATAACAGGGACAACAAGTAGTATTTCAATAGTTGTCTCTATCTTCTTGCATGAAGATATATCCTTTTCATTGAATAAATCTATTTTTGTAAAAACAGTTTAGGATATTTTCTTAATTCTACTATTGTATAAATAACTCTCCTTATGAGTTGTTATGGTTTCATTGTTCACCTTTGAACCATTTTGACAATTGAAAGAGAGTTTACTCTTGAAGAAGCATTTGTAAACCTTTGATGTACAAGATTTCGTGGAACCTTAATACAAAGCAGAGGATTCTAAATTCAGTTTTACACCATTTGCGTTTCCTGTAAGTTTTTCTAGTAACAAATTATGTTTTTCTTCATATTCTTATGACTTTACAGAGATAACGATGTAGGAATAATTGTGTCTCAATCTATTCCCATAAGCTTCTAAAGTGATAATCATTAAAGAGAATGGATTAATGAATTATGTGTTTAATTAGTTCCCTCCGAATCAATAAATCATTAGCATCTCGTTCTAAGCATAAGCATATTCTCTTGAACATTCTGAACATCATTCATAGGTTTTCATAATTATGATTGTTTAATTTTTTATCTGAAAAATGTCATAATCATATTATTTTTGTTTTTGCTCACCGCTATTCAAGATTTATCACTGTGTGAAGTTTTATAGCAGCCTTTTACCTAGGGATTATTATTATTCAAAATTTTAGGCATTAGAGTGTTACATATATTTTATTCATTGGTCTTCCAAATAAAAAGAAAAACCCCCAGCAAAATTATTTTAGATTCTCTGGAATTGATAGCTGACAGCTATTATCTCAGAGGTACAACAAATGGTCTAATACTAACAGGTAGAATTCTTCCTAACTAAGATGGAGTGTTAAAATATGTAATTGCAGTCCAATTTCACTTTTTATTACTTATTTGATGGAGATTATGATGAAATCATATTCCTTTCCTCAGAGGACAAAAATCAACCTAATATTCACCTCATTTGGACAAGCAAAAGTTAACCTATCAATTATTTTATATGTAAATATATTCTGGATCAGATTGGCCCTACGCACCTATACCAATGGACATGTCAAGCAAACCCTGATGGAAACCTATAAATAGAATATACATAAAGCTCATTTCGACAAATTGATAAAGCTCTCTTCTCCTCTTCTATTTGATATTGGCTAGCACAGGTCTGATGGAGGAAGCTCACTAAAGGATCTGAAGCTTGAGGATGAAGCTCACACTGAACTAGGGTTTTTTATTCCTAGTCACTAGAAAAAAATGAGAATTTAGGTCCTTGGATGCTGGCACACAGTGGTCATGACAGTGACCAAGGAACCTTGCACATTGTCGCAGAGCCTTGATGAGATCGACGGAGAGTCTGGGTTAGTTTGGTCCTTGATCGCTCGCACATAATGATACGGGAGGGACCGAGCTGCCATAGTCACTATCATGTAGTTCACATAGAGAAACCATGTATGTCATAGTCTCTTGCACAACTCCTCCTCCATACGACTGAGAGTCCTATATTAGATTTCAATATTCTAAATATTTCTCTCAGTGACAATAATGTTCAATGACAACCTACAGGCAGTGATATCACATTACAATTATCTCAATCAGAGTTTTGAGGTTTATATGCATTTCATGGATATTACAGTTGTTGTGATCATATCCATCATTGTACTCTCTTTTGCTGAAGCATTTTATGACAATCTATTAGAATAAGATTTGCAAGGGTTTCCTCATAGTGGGTTTTTCCCTGGTCTCCAACCAATCCTCTTGTCTCTATGTGTGCATGCTTTTCTTCTATTGTTCCTTTATGTTATGCTGCATTAATGATGATGTTATTGTTCTTTCTACATAGTTGCATATGATGATGGATAATGAAGTAAGTATGAATAGTGTTATGATGCTACATCGTGAACTTTATGTGTTAATGAAGAAATGAAATTATCAAAGCAAAGAACAATGTAGCCATATGAAAAATTAACAAAAAAGAGGCAGCCAAGTTAAGGTTCCCTATATTTCAAAACATGAAATAGTTGGAGTGTGTATGGGGGATTAGTAGACTATTGTTGACCAAGGTTGACTATGGTCAACTATGGTTGAATGTGGTTGTATATGGTCATCTATCGTTGATTGTGGTTGTATATGGGTGTTAATATTTTATTTTGGTTTAGATATAGTTTTCTAAGAGTGACTATGAATGAATTTTGTTGGCCATTGTTGTCTTTTCTAAACTATAATTGACCATGGTAAATTATGGTTCAATAATTAGACCACCTTAACTTTAGTTGTCCATGCTTTACACTATTAAAATATATTTTGATGATTAATGATTATAATTGACCTTGGATATTCACGTTTGACCATAGTGGGCAATGGTTATATAATGGTGACTAATTTCGATCATGGTCAATCATGATGCCTATGATTTCTTATGATTGAACATGACTCACCATTTTTTACAAGCATTAGTGATTTTTTTCACAAGCATTTTACAAATTAGATTTTTTATTTTCAAGAAAATATAAAGTAGATAAATGATAAATGAAAGTAGGCATCTTATTTTTAAAAATGAGAAAAATAGAGTATCTTTACTTTTGCAAGTAGACTAGTCATTTCTCTTTAATGTAATGTTCATTAGCAGCTTCAAGTTCAACGAATGGAATTTTCACTTTCATAGTTAGAATCAATTAACAACTGTTATTTCATATTAATATTTCACTATAAATAAGTTGGAGAAATGGTCTCCAAAAATTTTAACCTGATCTAATGACTGAGGGTGGCATCAGTAGAACCTAACCTATTGTTCATATATCATTATCACCTGTAAGTTTGTATGAAACCTAGATTGATAATTTACATTGAGCAACCCCTAAGAGTTGCAACACTCTTGTTGTGATACCAGGGCTCTCCAGCGATGTTGTGGCATGTTGGGAAAGTGACACATGTCAGGACGATTTTGAGTTTTTAGCTAGTCAAGTGGTCCATATTAGTCGATGATGTCAAAATCCTCGATGTCTATACTAGGGGTAATCTTTGACAGCATTTTCTCGTGTTATCAAAACTCCTAATAAGGTGGAGAAATACTAAAAATTAGAAAATCTTAAGAGAGAAGGAAGAATGGGCATCCCACAGCTGAGAAGAAATTTGAGTGCATGTGCAATAGTGATAACCCATTAAGTCCAGGAAACAATGTATCGAGAAAGTGTTTGGATGGAAGCTTAAGATACTAAAACTTAATGGCATGGAAGCTTAGCATGGACAAGAGCATGATTTATTTAATGAGTCAAATGAAGTAATGGATCAACCTCGAGATATGTTCTAGGGGCACACTAAGTGGACCTCTCAACATATGAAAATTCTATAAAGAGTAGAAGACATGAATGGTACAACTATAAAGATATCGACCCAAAGGAGGCTTAATGTAGTTTTGTAAAAAGGGGTTAACAATGGGAGAATAACCAATATTGGTAAACCTATATCTGAGAACCAAAACTATAGTTTGAAAGAAAATGTAGTAAAAGAGTTTAATGAAGTGATGGTCATCAGATTGAGTTATGAAATTAAAGGGTCTAATTGTGTAGCTTGATAGTTGAGGATTTCCTGACCATGGGTTTAGAATTATCATGACAAGTAATGAATAATTGCCTATTGTGGAAATAATAAGTGACTACGTTTTCTCTATTGAGGAACTATGAATAACTTGTTGTGCCATAAATAATTAATAGTCGCATGCCTCGTGAAATATAGGTTGAAATGGAGTTTGATTAAATAGACTAAAACATATTGAACCCCACTTACAAATACAAAAAGACTAAATGCTACCCATACTTAGGTTGACTAATACAATTATCTCAAGCATCATGATCCATCACTTCTTGCCGACATCATCACATTATCCAAGAAGTTGACTTAGGAACAACCCCTTTCAATACTTTGAAGCTTGCATACCTCAATGGCAAGTTTCTCACTTTCGGAGATAGGTTTACATCAATGACCTTCAACCGGAAGATTTTGCATGGTGTTCGATTGCAAGTCCCTTTTTCACACCACGCGAATTGTACTGTATTACCTTGAGGATCATTGACATTATTGGTGACTCCTCTTGCACCTGTTAACACCTTACATCAATGGCTGGTAATCAGGCGATGTCTATCCATGTTCGACTCCAAAACATTTTTCACATGGATCGACTTGTACTCCGAGTGAAGATGGAATGAGTTTTGAAGACTCCGGACCTAGCTTAATCCATCCAGGCTATGATATATTCAGGAATATAAAGACATCATTGCCAAACAGATGATCATCCAAATCAAAGGATGATGACTCCATCCGAATCATCAGTCTGCTACACAGATGGTTGTCTATCCTATGTAAATGAAAGTGAATTTATAAAGATGAGCATGGGAATTCCCACCTCAGCTAGATCATGAAAAAACTTATGAAGATAATGTATTGTATTGTATCTTATTACAGGTCGCCTCCCAACTCAAAAAAACTTCAGATCATCATGGTAAAGCATTTCACCCCACATCAAAAGATTAACGACCTCATGCTTTAGGGGGCAATTGTTATAGATATTTTTTGGCACTGCAACCCCAATCATAAATGTCCATAAACTGAGTGCTCCTAAATCACTAAAAGTGTTGCTTCACTACCTAAAGGAACAAGGTTAGCTGATTACATCATCTCCCAGAAGTTCCCCACATAAAACTGCTGAGAAATGGTCAAAACTAGACGATACTGAATGCCCAGTGCAGAGGGTACGATGCATATCACATTCCCAGTGTAAAGGGTGTGATGCATACTAGATGGCCCCTCTGTAGGGTGCGACGGGCGAGAATGGACAAATGGAAGGGACAATTTGCGAGGTGGAAGATCATAGAATCTTCCAGAAACTTCCCCTCTGAAACTTGCCTCTCTGATTTTGACCAGGGATGAGTAAGAGATCATCAATTTCCAAGTGGAATCAAGAACTATCAGAGAGAGGACACTAATAAAAATCCTAGAAGCTGACTCACCCCCCTACAATCATCTATATATGGATCACTCATCACAGATATCCAGAGGCTGGAATCTTGTATCTTGTACAGAAGTGCTCTTGGTTTTCTAGTGTAACATCATAGTGTTGGGTGATCTAAGCTTTACTTGAAGTGAAGAAGGGCTTTCTTGCTGGAGGATGATGCTCTGTCAGAACAATTGGTTGTAATCCTCTTGCTATTCTTGATATTAATAAAGTTATTCAAGTTTTCCTCCACATTTATGTATGTTTGATTGTATATGCATTTGTCTGGTTAATACATATCTAGTCCTATTTTTTTTATGAATATAGATCTCTATTCTTAGATAGTATTATGCTGCTTTGATTCCACAGGTGCTCTCTGAAGTTGTGTAGACAAAGAAGTAGTGGCAAAGATGTATCAAGAAAGAGGCGAACCGGGCAAGGAACCAAGCGCAAGACAAGGGTTGGTGTCCTCTGTTCCTCTCTTGTCTATTTTTCATAAAGGAAAACGAAAGTATTTTTAACTTGTTTGTTTCTAAGATAGCTACCAGTCTTTGTGGGAATAGCAGCTCTAAGTGGACACTATTCCTGGTAATAAGGTACATCAGGTAACATATCATATAATGTGCCAGATTATGAATAGACAAGGTCTAGATACTGGACACACATGATATCTTTTTCCTCAGTGACACATCCACCCATAAGAATGTCCTCAGTAATTTTGTTGATGAATGATTTGGTGAACCATTCAGTCAAAAACTAATCAATAATCGCAAACTTAATCAAGTGATGTTGACGTGTTGGGTCCCTATAATACTAGTGATTACCCCATTACTATTGTAGTTGTACCCCTTATTAATATTGTTGTGCCCCTATTGCCCCCATATTGTTATTATTATGCCCCATAGAATCCCTCTATTGTTATTTTTGTGGCTTTATATTATTATTGTTAGGTCGATTGGGTTATATTGTAACTCCTTAGACTCCTATGTATAGAAAGGAGGTTTTGTCATTTGAATCATCCAAGAGTTGTTAATTTAAGGCGTTGATCTATCATTTCTATCTTTTCTTGAGCTGGTTTCATAACATTTGGTATCAGAGCTTTGGATTATAGGGTTTCACTGCTCCAAACAGAGCATCGTGGAATTTTCGCTATAACGTTTTTCTTCCACGTTTCAAAAGCTAAAAGAAAGACCCATTTTAGAAGACGTCGCGGTGAATAACGGCTCCAAATTTCAAAGCTTATTGTGCTATATTTGCAGAGATACGATCTGAGGAAGTTGGTCTTTTTGCAGACTCTTGAATTACATTCTAGACAGGTGACCTGGGGAAAATCATCATAACTTTTTCTCTAGGCATCGCATTGAAATTTCGTAAGAAGGTGCAAAAATAGGAAGGAATTTAGTTTCGTGTATATATTTTTCAGAGCCAATGGTCGAAACAGTGACTTGTGGCATGTCGTACAAGTTCGCTCTACTGAACTAGTCTATAATCAGGTCACTGTGGGAGATTTCACATAACTCTTCCTTGGAGAATCCAATTTGGATCAGACTGGTGGCATAGATTACAATTTTAGAACTGGATGATCTGAAAGTACAAAGATACATCAGAGGCAATATTGAGCTCCTACAAAGTGAAAAAAAAGTGTGTATATTCTTTTAAATTTTTGCTTAAGATTGGTTTGAAAATTTATTTTGAAGGAATTCAAAGGGCTAGTAGAGCATTATTATCGGTAACTGATGCCCCGAGGAAAGAAAATGCAAACACCTAGTAAGGAACCTGAAAGCTCTAGCATGACTCATGAAGAAGAGGAAGAAATGCTACATGATATATCAAATTACAAGAACAAGTGCAACAAGTGTCACTTGCACAAAAAGCAACAGAATCTAAGATGGATGGTTTAAGGAAAGATGTAGAAGCTAAGATAGATGGTTTAAAGAAAGGTGTAGAAGAGCTAATATGGATTGTTTAAAGAAAGGCATAGAAGCCAAGATGGATGGCATGGAAGCTAATATGAATGGCATGGACGCTAAAATTGATGGCATGGATGATAAGATGGAAGAATTGAAGATAAATATGAATAAGTTGCTACAAGAAATGGTCACTAATGGTAAAAGGGTACTAAAGGAAACTCATGATGAGAACAAAATAAATGGTAATCATTATTCCATAGACTCTAATGTTGGATCGAAGACCCACCATATTCCAAAAATCGATATAAGGAAGTTTGATGGCAAGGATCCCGCAACATGGATATTACAGATGGAGCAATTTTCCGATCTCAATAATGTGCAAAATACACAAAAGGTATGTATGGCAACTTTATATTTGGAACCAAATCAGTTCGTATGGTATCAATGGCTTTGCTCTCGTAAACAATTTATCACTTGGGCAATTTTTACGGAAGAATTGATAGCACATTATGAGGATATAAAAAACAACACTTTTTTTAGCCAATTGATAAGTCTCAAACAAAAGGGTTCAATAATGGAGCACATTGAGGAGCTCCAAAAATTGAACATAAGGGTAAAAGATATTCCAAAGGATCATAGGATTGATGTGTTCATAGGGTCTTTAAAGGATAATATCCAATATGATGTTTGCCTTTGGGAACCTAATTCATTAGAGAAGGCATTCAGGTTATCAAGAAAAATGGAAAGAAAAATTACGGCAACCAAGAAGCATACCACTGACAACTATAAAGGCGGAAGTGTTGTTTCCCCTAGTCTTCCACAACCTATAAGGTTGACACCACAACAATTGGAAGAAAAAAGAGCAAAAGGGCTTTGTTACAGGTGTGATAACAAATAAACTAAAGGTCATAAGTGTGCTAAGAAGAAATTATTCTACATAGATTATAAAGAGGAAGAAGAAAAGGAGCAAGAAATGTTAAAATAGGAGGATGTACTCGAGGAACAAAGCCTAGATGAAGAACAAATGAATCCAACCATATATTATAATGCATTGGCGGGAATTACCACCCCCCAAACCATCAAGA
>APFE031154482.1:254093-266411 GCA_000404065.3 Pinus taeda
TAGAGGGATTCTATGGGGCACAATAATAACAATATGGGGCCAATAGGGGCACAACAATATTAATAAGGAGTACAACTACAATAGTAATGGGGTAATCACTAGTATTATAGGGACCCAACACGTCAGCATTGCTTGATCAAGTTTGAGATTATTGATTTGTTTTTTACTGAATGGTTCACCAAATCATTCATCAACAAAATTACTGAGGACATTCTTATGGGTGTATGTGTCACTGAGGAACAAGATATCACGCGTGTCCAGTATCTAGACCTTGTCTATTCATAATCTGGCACATTATATGATATGTTACCTGATTTACCTTGTTACCAGGAATAGTGTCCACTTAGAGCTGCTATTCCCACTAAGACTGGTAGCTATCTTAGAAACAAACAAGTTAAAAATACTTTCGTTTTCCTTTATGAAAAATAGACAAGAGAGGAACAGAGGACACCAACCTTTGTCTTGTGCTTGGTTCCTTGCCCGGTTCGCCTCTTTCTTGATAGATCTTTGCCGCTCCTTCTTTGTCTACACAGCTTCAGAGAGCACTTGTGGAATCAAAGCAGCGTAATACTATCTAAGAACATAGATCTATATTCATAAACAACACAGGAACAGACATGTATTAACCAGACAAATGCATATACAATCAAACATACACAAATGTGGAGGAAAACTTGAATAAGTTTATTAATATCAAGAATAGAAAGAGGATTACAACCAATTGTTCCGACCCAACATCATCCTCCAGCAAGAAAGCCCTTCTTCACCTCAAGTAAAGCTTAGATCACCCAACACTATGATGTTACACTAGAAAACCAACAACACTTCTATACAAGATACAAGATTCCAGCCTTTGGATCTCTGTGATGAGTGATCCATATATAGATGATTGTAGGGGGTGAGTCAGCTTCTGGTATTTTGATTAGTGTCCTCTCTCTGATAGTTCTTGATTCCACTTGGAGATTGATGATCTCTTACTCATCCCTGCTCGAAATTAGAGAGGCAATTGTCAGAGGGGAATTTTCTGGAAGATTCTATGATCTTCCACCTCACAAACTGTCCCTTCCATTTGTCCATTCTCGCCCATCGCACCCTATAGAGGGGCCATCCAGTATGCATCACACCATTTATACTGGGAAGGTGATATGCATCACACCCTCTCCACTGGGCATTCAGTATCATCTAGTTTTTGACCATTTCTGAGCAGTTTTCTATGGGGAACATCTGGGAGATGATGTAATCAGTGAACCTTGTTCCTTTAGGTAGTGAAGCAACACTTTTAGGGATTCAGGAGCCCTCAGTTTATGGACATTTGTGACTGGGGTTGCAGTGCCAAAAAATATCTATAACAATTTCCCCCTAAAGCATGAGGTCGTTAATCTTTTGATGTTGGGTGAAATGCTTTACCATGAGGATCCAAAGTTTTTTCGAGTTGGGAGGCGACCTGTAATAAGATATAATACAATACATTATCTTCATAATATTTTTCATGATCTAGCTGAGGTGGGCATTCTCATGCTCAGCTTTATAAATTCACTTTCATGTACATAGGACAGACAACCATCTGTGTAGCAAACTGATGATTCAGATGGAGTCATCATCCTTTGATTTGGATGATCATCTGTTTCGCAATGATGTCTTTATATTCCTAAATATATCGCAGCTTGGATGGATGAAACTAGATTTGGAGTCTTCAAAACTCATTCCATATTCACTCGGAGTACAAGTCGATCCATGTGAAAAATGTTTTGGAGTCGAACATGGATAGACATCGCCTGATTACCAGCCATTGATGTTAGTTGTTAACAGGTGCGAGAGGAGTCACCAATAATGTCAATGATCCTCAAGGTAATACAGTACAATTCACGTGGTGTGAGAACGGGACTTGGCATCGAACACCACGCAAAATCTTCCAGTCGAAGGTCATTGATGTAAACCTATCGCCGAAAGGGAGAAACTTGCCATTGAGGCATGCAAGCTTCAAAGTACTGAAAGGGGTTGTTCCTAAGTCAACTTCTTAGATAATGAGTTGATGTCGACAAGAAGTGATGGCTCATCATGCTTGAGGTAATCGTATTAGTCAACCTATGTATGGGTAGCATTTAGTCCCTTTGTATTTGTAAATTGGGTTCAATATGTTTTAGTCTATTTAATCAAACTCCATTTCAACCTATATTTCACAAGGCATGCGACTATTAATTATTTATGGCACAACAAGTTATTCATAGTTCCTCAATAGAGAAAACGTAGTCACTTATTATTTCCACAATAGGCCATTATTCATTTCATGTCATGATAAGGCTAAACCCATGGTCATGAAATCCTCAACTATCAAGCTACACAATTAGACCCTTTAATTTCATAACTCAATCTGATGACCATCAATTCATTAAACTCTTTTACTGATTTTTACTACATTTTCTTTCAAACTATAGTTTTGGTTCTCAGATATAGGTTTACCAATATTGGATATTCTCCCATTGTTAACCCCTTTTTACAAAACTACATTAAGCCTCCTTTGGGTCGATATCTTTATAGTTGTACCATTCATGTCTTCTGCTCTTTATAGAATTTTCATATGTTGAGAGGTCCACTTAGTGTGCCCCTAGAATATATCTCGAGGTTGATCCATTACTTCATTTGACTCATTAAATAAATCATGCTCTTGTCCATGCTAATCTTCCATGCCATTAAGTTTTAGCATTTTATGCCTCAGGGGCCAATACAAAGGACTTATATCACATCTTGATTTATCACTCGTTCCCTTACAACTAAAATTACTTTAGGGAAATTCTTTCTTATTAATATATAGTGTTAGAATAATTCTTGTTCCCCAAATTGATTTCATGGGACCTCAACTGCACTGCACTCTTTCACACTGGCCCAAGGTGCAAACTTCCAGTCTATTGTTGGTTCCATGAATGGTCTTTGTCTCTTAGATTCTATTGTCTAAGGGACCATCCAAACAATTTCTCAATACATTGTTTCCTCGACTTAATGAGTTATCACTATTGCACATGCACCCAAATTTCTTCTCAGTTGTGGGATGCCGATTCTTCCTTCTCTCTTAAGATTTTCTAATTTTCAGTATTTCTCCACCTTATTAGGAGTTTTGATAACATGAGAAAATGTTGTCAAAGATTACCCCTAGTATAGACATCGAGGATTTCGACATCATCGACTAATATGGACCACTTGACTAGCTAAAAACTCAAAATCATCCTGACATGTGTCACTTTCCCAACATGTCACAACATCGCTGGAGAGCCCTGGTATCACAACAAGAGTGTTGGAACTCTTAGGGGCTGCTCAATGTAAATTATCAATCTAGGTTTCATACAAACTTAGAGGTGATAATGATATATGAACAATAGGTTAGGTTCTACTTATGCCACCCTCAGTCATTACATCAGATTAAAATTTTTGGAGACCATTTCTTCAACTTAACTATAGTGAAATATTAATATGAAATAACAGTTGTTAATTGATTCTAACTATGAAAGTGAAAATTCCATTCGTTCAACTTGAAGCTGCTAATCAACATTACATTAAAGAGAAATGACTAGTCTACTTGCAAAAGTAAAGATACTCTATTTTTCTCATTTTTTCAAATAACAGGCCTACTTTCATTTATCATTTATCTACTTTATATTTTCTTGAAAATAAAAAATATAATTTGTAAAATGCTTGTGAAAAAAAGCACTAATGCTTGTAAAAAATGGTGAGTCATGTTCAATCATAAGAAATCATAGGCATCATGATTGACCATGATCAAAATTAGTCACCATTATATAACCATTTCCCACTATGGTCAAACGTGAATACCCAAGGTCAACTATAATCATTAATCATCAAAATATCTTTTAATAGTGTAAAGCATGGACAACTAAAGTTAAGGTGGTCTAATTATTGAACCATAATCTACCATGGTCAATTATAGTTTAGAAAAGACAACAATGGCCAACAAAATTCATTCATACTCGCTCTTAGAAAACTATATCTAAACCAAAATAAAATATTAACACCCATATACAACCACAATCAACGATAGATGACCATATACAACCACATTCAACCATAGTTGACCATAGTCAACCTTGGTCACCAATAGTCTACTAATCCCCCATACACACTCCAACTATCAACTAGCATAACTACATCTAGAGGTGTTGATATACATCAATCAACATAATGTATCACCTTAAGAAACAAAATGGCATCAATTGGCCCTTATCAACAACTTTTAATTTCATTGTGCTAGTATCATTCAAAGTTATAAGTATAGTTGAATGGAAAATTTCATTATGTTATTTAAATAAATTTTGTTCTATAAGATCCATTTAGCTGAGAATTTATTTTCCATTGAGAGGGATCAAATTCTAAAAAAAAATCAAATTGGAAAAGAAATTAAAAAATATCTTCCAATTTGAATGATTTATCTTTATAGATACCTAATACATTGTGACTTCTAATTTTCATATTTATATGTGTGCACGTGCATCTCAATTACATGAACATGGAATGGTTGACACTTCTCCCTCAAATTTTTTAATTATAATAGTCATTATACTTTCAATTTCTTTATATATATGCATTCAAGCATGTATGTATTGAATCTTGCACTATTTTACTTAAGGTAGAAATTTAAATATTTTACTTCACATTGAATTTTCTTTTATTATTATTTCTTTAAATAACATGCATAAAATTCATGTTGAATAATAAATAAATTCCACCCCTCTCCCGATACTGTGTTGGTTAAAGCATCGATAAATGAAATAAGAGATTCTTATTTTCAATGAAATTCTCTTTTTATCTCTCTATATATAAAGTTGACATAATTTTTTTTAATTAACAAAATCATTGAAATATTGTAGTCATGACACGTATTGAAATACATTTTCTAGAAGACAATTGTAAATTCACAAACGAGTTATGCATATTTATTCTACTGGTTTCAAAAAGGAACTTTTGGTTGTGTTGAGAAAATTTTCCCTATTTTTATGTCTTTATATAAAGAATATTCATATTGAAATTTTTTTTTATGTTTAGTAATTACTTTCATATTAATAATATTTTTTAAAATACATGCGTGCATTATATGGTGCATATGTATGTGTGTGTTTTTGTAATAGATTATGTTATGTATGTGAGTGTGTTTGTAATAGATAATGTTACATAACTTCACATAGTGACAAACATTGCCTCTTCTTGCAAAGAAATTGGAATTTCTTTACATCATAATGTGAGAATCGTATTATAATATTTGATTGTGATGAACATTACTGTATGATGTTTTAGATAATTTTTCATTAATGCCAAGGTCTATCCAAATGAAAATAGAAAGTTACATATTTAAATAGCATAGTTTGAAATATTGTGTTTGGATTTTTTTTCCAAGACATTTCTAGTCATATAAGTAACGTCATCCACCTCCTCACTTTTAAGAAGTAATAATTTTTAGAATATTCACTATACATTTTTCAATTTCACAAGCAAGTCCAACTAGTTGATAAGTCGATCCAACTACTAGAAAGGTCACCATATTGTAGATCTTGAATGCATTATAATTTACAAGTGAGAAGGAGCAACTCAATAATTTGGTTCAGACCTGTTCAAGTAAGAAAAGAAAATAATAAATTATAAGGTTCATAGCTCATGAATAATAAGTGAGGAGATTATTTGGAGAGACTTTGTGGGGTCCAAGGATTTTTGCCACATTTTTTTTTTTTTTGCCTCATTTCGGAAGAAAAAAAATGGTTTATTTTGGAAGGATTGTTTACTAGCTTTTAGAAGGTTCCAATCCATAACCCTTTAGCATCTCCATCATTGAATCATCCATCTCTATCAGAGATACTTCTTGTATCAAGGCTTCATTCTAGGTCAGATGAATTAAATTTGGGATATGAGACATAATTTCTTGAATATCTGCAAATGTATGAAGTGGGATCCATTAAAAGGGAGTGATAATAGGAGAGGAGTTAGTGTTTTAACTCAGTATGTTACACAAAATGTTCCAGATCTTGAAAGGAGAGGGAAAATATCTTGTTGTTATGTAGGTATTTCATCATTGCTTTATTGAAGTCCAATCAACTTGTTGATTGCATTCAAAAGTCAATTTCAAGTTTGAATCTTCTCCCATTCTAGTTCCAAGAGCCTACCATAGGCTCATTGGAGCATCCCTTTGGAAATTATTGTGGTGATGTTCATTAATAATAATATAAAGAGTATTGAAAATGTTAAGGATAGAAGGTTATTAAAAAGTTTATAATCATTGATATATAAAAATGTAGAATATATTTGGTGCGTTATTATGGTGATATTCATTAATAATAATATAAAAATTATTGAAAATGTTAAGAATAGAATTTTATTTAAAGTTTATAAACACTGGTATATAAAAGTGTAGGATAAAAATTTATTTAAAATTTTATAGACTGCACTAAGAAATCTATAAAATATTTATAAATAATTTTAAAAATAATATTAAAAATTAGATACTTATATAAATCTAATATTATAAAATTAATTTTATAAATAATCATTTCCTAATTATGAGAAAGGTAGAAATTTATAAATTTTGAAAAATGCTTATATAAAATAACCCAAGGTTATACCCTAAATTTTTCAAAATTAAAATCAAAGCTGCATTTGTAATAGGAAATCGATTTAGATCAATGTAATAGTGGGGATAATAGGCAAGTGATTGAGATCAATGTTCATGCACACACAGGAGTGTAGAGTATGGAGTGGAGATGATAGAAACATGAGGACGGAGCTGTGCAGAATTTCTATGAAGGAGTTGGTGTGAGTCGATATGTTCTCAAAGTGTGGATTCACCAAAGTTCAAACAACAATATGACCATGGCTAATAGCTATATTTCGCCCTCCACCTCCCATAGAGTTTTGCTTCCTCCAGCTTCCAATTATCGGAGCTGCCCGCAATAATTTTATATTTCTATATATGGGCATGGATGAGTCCTAATTGATTAATTATTTCAAAATTATTTTTATGTTCCTTTGTGATTTTGTTCTTCAGATTCTCTTTGTGTTTCCCAATTTATAGAATACAACAAAGTTTAGCTTTCACTGACTAAGTGGAACAAAACCACTTCGGCGGGATCTTTTAACAATGTCTTAATGGAAATTTAAGAGATACTTGTCAATATGCCAAGAAGATCTTAACATTAATTAAGATATTTAAATAAATTTATCATAATCTAAATTTCTTACTTAGACAGCTGAATAAGACCACAACTATAATAAGGCTTGCCAAGAACAGATGGTCATTGCTTAGCAGTGTTGTCACTTAAGCACAATCCAGCCAATTGCAAAAATTAAGACAAACAAAGACTAATTGAGAAGAGGAAAGGTCACACAATCCACCATACCCATTGTATTCCTAGGATTATCATCAAATGGGTAGATTGGAACTATAAATTTTAGTACAATTTTTTAATTTTTAGAAGATTTATGAATCTCACTCAACTTTCAATTTGAATTTTTGGATTTTAATTTCTAGGTATCATTGTAGTATATTTTGTTTTTTATTTTTAATGCATAGTGTTCCAATTCTCACTCAAAGGTAGTATGATGAGCTTGTCATGCAATACTCATCATTAATATTTTACATATATTCAATATTACTTTCCCTCTCATAATCTTTTTCTTGACAAATCTCTACATTTCTTTGAGTTAGTGGTCATGTGACAACATCACATAGAACAAAAAATAAAACCCTATACATTACAAAAGATTCAAACATTTTGAATCAAGCTAACAAATTGCATCTTTCTAAAGAATTAATTTTTTGTGTTAAAATTCATAATCAATCGTACAAGTTGGAAGAAATGACATTAGAATTATAAATTATGCTCAAAGAAACGTTCAAATAACTTAGATATATTCACTATGTTACAACAACTAAAAATATATTTTCAATAATTTAATATTAACTTCAATAATGCCAATATATACTTAAAATAATATATAATAAGTTTCTATAAATATTTGTTTTCACTAATTAAGATGATAGACGTACCTATTTTAACTTATGGATTTCAAGTTGAGGATTCTTTATCTTTTAATAAATGAATAAACAATATTTGATTTCAAGAGAATTTTATTCCTCTTGTACAACATCAAAGGTTTGATATGAAAATTAGATGAACTTGTTTTCATTTTCAAACCAAAGAATAGAATAATAAATTTAAATATTGTCGATTTCTTCATATGTTAACTAGATTGCACCCATTATCTCAATTGGAATCAAATCCTTTCTTTTGTTACCTTCAATAGTTCCCTAAGTTCTCTTTCTTGCTTGTTACTAAACATAATTCCAAATTTGTGTTTGTCATAGAGAAATATATTTCTTGGAAGGAAAATCATATATCTTCATTCATATATATATATGGTCATGTCACGTGTACTTTAAATAAGTACAAATTATTTTGATAAACTTGAAAGCCTAAAATATATATCACTTAAATGAATCTATAGTTGCCATTAGTTTCACTTTGTGTAACAATTGTTGAGATTTCGTGTTTCATTAAAATAGGCAAAAATCTCAGTGTGTGACAACAATAGGAATTTGTTGCTAGATTAGCTCCAAGTTGTTGGGAGAGAGTTAATGCATCCTATATTTGATGTGAGAGGATTTATGAGGCATTTAGATTCTCTTAGCTATAAATCAGATGTCCATATGGATTGTTTTGGGTGAGAGTTTGTGAGGAACTTGATTAATTTTGTAATCTTCTGTTTGATTAATAAAGAATTGCCGATGCCTATGTTTGGTGGACGTAGCCCAGATTGGTTGGGTCAACCACATTAATTTTTTGTTTCTTCTGTGCATGATTTAATTACTGTGTATATATTTGTTTGGTTGCTTCACACCTTGCCTCTAACAAATGGTATTAGAGCAATGTTTGAGGTGAATTGCCAGCGTGCAAACCAGAGAACATTGCTGCGTGGAGGTCATTTGTTCCACCTGCGTGGAGGTCGATTGTTCTCTGCATGGAGCGTATCTGCGTATGTCCACTGGTGCTGATGCGTGGAGCGTATCTACATAAGGAGGATTGTTTCGTGGTATATTGGAGCAGCTTCTACGACTACGAAATCTGCTCGACGCCCTTTTATGGCAACCAGTCCCGCAGCATAATTTGTGTATAATTTTGTTGATTGCTGGTGGTGTGTGCTGGTGGTGCATGGCAACAACAAAAATGCATCGGTTTACTTCTTATGACCATGGCGATGGTGGGTATTCATGCCCGATGCGGAGTGATTGAAGGGCGCATGTAATTCCTGGTGCTGGTGTATTACAAAGTTGTTGGTGCGCTGAGTGGAGGTATTTAATTCATTGCTACGTGGAGGTAGTATTCAATTTATTGCTGGTGCATTGTTGGAGCGTTGGTGCCTGGTGTTGCGTGGAGGTGGAGCGCAGTTGATTTCCAGAGGCGTGTTGGACTGTTGTCCAACCTGCGTGGAGGTATTTTTTGTTTTTTAAACCTACATTGAAACCATGTGTGGAACTGCGTGTTAAGTTGGTTTATTCATTGCGTGAGGGTGTTGTGTTAAAATAAATAGATGCACACCTTTGCCTCTAAGCGTAGTCAATCTTCAGTCGTTCTATTTACATTAAGGTTGGATTTTTTAGAGCTTTGTCCTTGTCAATGCTTGTGGGGTGTGGCATCTTAGATCTGGATTTGATATTTTATTGGCCACCGTTGTTGATTATATTGACACTGATATGAACGATTTGAAAGAATCAACTGCATCGGTAATAAATACTGGGTCGAGTCGCGGATTTGTTTGAAGAGCCAACCGGGTTGTGGTGTGCTGATTTTGAGTATGCCTATTTGTGGTGTGTTGTGATATATATTTGCCACAAATTGTAGAATTGGTACAATTTGATACTCAGTTTTTTATGTATTGTAATTCACACAGAAAATAAGTTTGTTGGTTTTTTAAAAAACAAAGGCAGTGTAATATAAGGCATACGCAGTTTTTTTTTATTAACTGCTGATATTTAAAAGATGGATTTTGGAGATTATTGTGTATTTTGGTTGATACAAAATGGCGAAAACTCAGAGTGCCCTGTTTGAAATTGAGAAGTTTAATGGCAAAAATAATTCGAGATCTGGAAGGTGAAGATGTACGATTTGCTTGTCCAACATGGTGTGGCAAAGG
This sequence comes from Pinus taeda, assembly GCA_000404065.3. NCBI lineage: Eukaryota > Viridiplantae > Streptophyta > Pinopsida > Pinales > Pinaceae > Pinus > Pinus taeda. The sequence goes on from APFE031154482.1 coordinate 264,279, forward strand.
CATTGTTGGGAAAATCCAAACAGCCTTACAACATCACAGATAATGAGTGGTCCGAGATGGATGAAAGAGCAATAAGTGTTATTCGACTGTGTGTAGCTGATGATCTCCTGTTTAATATAGTGTCAGAGACAACAGCTGCTGGTTTGTCGACGAAACTGGAGAAACTGTACATGACCAAATCCTTAACCAATAGGATTCTCCTGAAGCGACACTTGTACAGTTTGCAAAAGAAGGAAGCTACATCGATTTCTGATCATTTAAATGCTTTTAATACTCTTCTTATGCAATTACGAAGTATAGAAGTAAAAATTCAATCCGAGGATAAAGCTATTACTTTATTGTGCTCATTGCCCGAGTCATTGGATAATTTTGTTACTTCTATAAGTCTTAGTTCATCAGAAACTATTGAGTTTGATGATGTAGTTGCATCCTTATTATTGGAAGAAACAAGGAGAATGTCGCATTCATAAACCTCTACATCAGAAGCTATGATGGTTAGAGGTCGTTCGAAAGAAAGACACTCCAGGAGGTCGAGCGACTCACGTTCAAAGTCGAAAGGGAAGAAGAGTAAGGTAAAGTGTTCGTTTTGTGGCAAATTAGGGCATTTAGAGAAGGAATGCTGGAAGCGACAGCAACAAACTTCTAAAGTAGATTCTTCGACAGAGAAGAAGGAGGAAAATACGACAGATACAGGTTCGACATCTGGTTCAGGTATGAGTGATGAAGTATTATCAGTTAATGTGTCAAATCATGATCAACAGTGGTTGTTAGATTCTCGTGCATCAAACCACATGTGTATCCATAAAGAATGGTTTAAGACATATAAATCAATTCAAGGTGGAGTAATGAAAATTTACAAAGGTATTTTACTAGTTATGAAAGTTAAGAAGGTAGGAAATCTATTTCAGTTAGAAGGAAGTACAGGGTCAAATTATGTGTCTATGGTGTCTGAATATGACAGTAATTCCATTATTAAAAAAAATATTTTATTTAAAATATTTTTTAAATGAATATATATTTTGTTGAGACTTTTATAGTGTCAAAATGTTTGCATTTAAGAAATATATTATTTAATATAAATTTGTTTAGACTTATTTTAATTTAAGATTTATTAAAAATTTTGGGGATCAAATATCTTTTGGAATTATCTTAAGGAAATTTAATCCCTCTAAGTTAAGATGGATCTAGATTAATAATATATCATTTACATGTTTGGGGTCCAGCCCCTACAACCTCATATGGTGTCTCGTCATATTTTGTATCGTTTATTAATGACTATTCTAGGAAAGTGTGGGTCTACATGTTGAAAAGGAAGCCTGATGTTTTTTCAGTTTTCAAGCAGTTTAGAGCATTGGTAGAAAACAACACTGGTAGAAAAATAAAATTTTTAAGAACTAACAATGGTGGTGAGTTTACTTCCAAGGAGTTTGACAGCAATTGCAAGGATGCAGGGATCGAGAGACATAAGACCACAGTTTATACTCCTCAGCAAAATGGAGTTTCTGAACGCATGAATAGGACTCTTCTAGAGAGAGTAAGGAGTATGTTGAGTAACGTTAGTTTGCGAAAGGAGTTGTGGATGGAAGCGGTGGAAACAGCTTGTTATGTGATAAACCGATCTCCATCGACGGTGATAGGCTGCAAGATTCCTCAAGAGGTATGGATTTGTCACCCTTGTGACTATTCTAAACTCGAAGTGTTTGGTTGTGATGCATATGCTCTAGTGCCTAAACATCAGCGAACTAAATTAGATCCAAAGTCTAAAAGGTATATCTTTGTTGGGTATGGTGTTGGAACAAAGGGATATAGATTTTAGGATCCTACTAACCGCAAAATCATCATCAACAGAGATGTAAAGTTTAATGAATACACTCTTGTACATTTAGATGTAGATAGTAGATTGAAACATGATGATGTATCTAACTTTCAGCACATTCAGTTTGATAGCATTTTTAATGATACTCATGATGACCATTGTTCAGATACTAGTCATGAACAGGTTTCAATCTCACGGGGGTGGGCCTACAACAATGTTTTTATTTTTATTTTTATTTTTAATCTAGGATAATCGGTAACTGGTGAGAGTTATCCTAAATAGGCCCAGGATCAAACAATGTTTTTACTTTTATTTTT
>APFE031154498.1:0-16521 GCA_000404065.3 Pinus taeda
ATGTGGACCCAAACGAGAGAAATGATGAATGGCATCAAAATGAGCAAAAAGGGGCAATGTATATGGTGTCAAGAAGCAAGACAATGCAACCAAAATCAGGATTTCTCATGTAGTGCCAACCCTAAATCTAGTGGCCAGTGAAAGAGATCCCACGGTACTAGGATGCAAGGCTAAACACCAAATCAGGCATGGGAGACAAGAGCACAAGCCTATCCCACACTTTCTGCCAAATTCCCCCCACCAATCCATAATCCAAAGTGTCCATGAAAAGTAAACAAAATTACTCAACTAAACCAATGAAAGGCCATACCTTTGGGGTTAGGACTCGGGAGGCCCACTTTCAAACATATATTCATAACAAATGGGCGAGGGACCACATCGTTGGCTCAGGTGGCGAAGAAAATGGCACATCAAGCTATCTAGTGGCTACAAGGGGCTGCTAGCTGCTGACTGAGGACCATCTAGGAGAAATTTTTTCTCTTATATACACTACCCACAGGTGGTGGATAACAACACACACGACCTCTCTAACCTAGTGTATTGCCACATTGCAGATCAAATCTACACCCCCATCTATTGTATAGCCTAATCTACCCCTCAACCTACTCGATTTGCCCCTATATAGCCATGGCCTCCACACTTGGATGATTTCCCTTTCTACCACACACTGTTGTCTTCTTATGGATGCTGCAGACTTGGATGAATGTCCTTATTCACCCATTTACTTATATCCTCACTTATCTCATTGTACCTAGTGCTCAATAATGTGTCTCCTCCCAAGTTGAGTTATGATTAAATCCACAACCCTAATCTCCAAATTAATTTCTGGTTGAGATTAGATCTCAACTTCAATTGAGATCAACAATTGAGATTTATCTAATTCACTAATGCAAATAGCCTTTGCATTTCATTAGATTAAATTCAAATTTTCTCATAAAAGGAAATTACTTTAATAATTAAAGTAATTGTTAACTTTAAAGGGTAATTTGGTGACTCCACGCATCTAGACACTTAGATCATTTTAGAAATACTTTTGTAAGCTACAAACATCAACACCTTGAAACAAAGAAAGGTGAGGATGTTAAGGCTCAAGCATTGTGGAATGTGAGCCTAATGATTGGCTTTCCGCCACTCCTAAGAAGGTTGCAATCTATTTGAAAGATCATGCCTCATTTCTTCCCTTTTATCTCTCTTTTTATGCATTTGAAAAATGGATTGATTTACAATGCAAGAAATTTATGGGGTGGATGCTCGGTAAATCCCCAATTCAGTGCCTAGGATTCTAACAAGGCGAAATTTCAAACAGTTGATTCCACCAAATATTTCCATAGCACATAACTTGCAATTCAACTTCATTTTATTTTATTTTTAAATAGAACGACTATGTATTTTGTTTATAAAGTCTGGCTTTCATGGCCAAAACCATTTACATTCCTTTGTAACATCATTTGCCTCAAAATTCCAATACATCCATAACATCATTTTCTTATTACCACGAGATTTTTGTACTACAACATTACACTGGAAACACACGTAAATTCTACAAAACTTTCCCAAAACAATTCGAATTTGCGACACATACAACAAATTTGATTAAGACGCCCGAGAGGGGCCTGGGTCTGAGTTGTCACCATATATCACCTACATGTCACGGTCTGGTCCAACTCCCTCCAACTCTCTTTCAGCTATAGCAGCCTGTGGATTCAGTGTCGGAATAGGGAAGCCATAAGCATCATCTTCCTCAGAGCCCCACACCACTTCTCGATTCCTTGTCTTCAACAACAATATTTTAGTCGCCATTCCAATAAGCCTCCTCTCCATGCAAGCTTGCATCCACTCCAACTTGTGATCCACCACTTTGGACCTATCATCTCACCCCTTTTCTATAAGATCTAGCCTCTTATTAACCAACTCATACATGCCCATTAGGATTTTGAATAGTCTCTCCATAGACCTCTTCCATCGCGCCATTTCATTCGCAGCACCCTGACTCTCCATGACTGTAATTGTCCAAGAACTCAGCTGAACAATCGAGCAAGGAGAAGCAGAGAAAGACACAAATGCTCCTTGACCCATCCTATATAACAAAGCCATCGATCGCTAGCAAAGTCTCTCCCTAAGAAAGAGCATTAATTCTACTCGCAAGTGGTGCCTTAAAATATTTTCTCCTGCCATCCTATATGTCCTCACACAAAGAGCTTGCATGGGAACAAAAATGCTCCAAACCTCATAGAGCTTCAAAATGATCCTCAACAATATATAAGGAGGTTGCTTAAACCATGTCGCCCTCCAAAACATAATATACAGGTGTGATCACCTTCATACATGTGATGCAACATGTATGTGATGAACCCATTGCACATTTGTCCTCTAGCGTCCTCCATCCCCAAGGAGTGGAATTCCACTTGGCAATTAACACTTATTCTTCTTAGTTCTAGTACCATAAGGTTTGATCATATTGGCCTTTGAGATATTCTCATTTATTTCTAATAAGTCCTTGGGATTGGAGCCTTGAACCTCCCTCCATTCTGAAATTCAATTATACCTTGCTCAAGTTGGGAGCCAAGTTTGGTGAGGTTTTCCGCTTCATCGTTCAAATTTCGAAGAATATGCTAATAGGAAATTTCTTCAAATTTTGAGGACCTAAGGGCAATCTGGTGTACAACTGAAGGAAGATTTGAAAGTCTTCCATATAATGCCTTAGAAATTTGCCTTATTACAACCATTGAGTCTCCAAGAACTGTTAATTTCTTGATTCTTTTACCCCATGGCTAAGTCTATGCCTTTCCACAAAACCCAAAATTCGGCTTGGTTGTTTGTTGCACTTCCTAGGCCCCAAGCAAACTATACACCTTTTGTTCTTTGGGGCTATATATCACCCCTCCCGCTCTTGCCGCCCCTAATTCAACCTCATTTTATTATGACCAACATAAGGTAGAAAATGCTCCCACATTGGGTCCCATGGATTTGGAATTTGAAATGTGTAGAGCACTGATTAAATTTGTAAATCCACGGGGCAAAAAAATTGTGAGAACATAGAAAATGGAGTTTAAAAAAATTCAAAAATGATCCAATTAAAATACCATAGCTACAAAAGTGTTCAATACTCCATTCAAAAAGGGAAAGAAGAGGTGTCTAATGGACATTGCATACCTATCCTAAATCATGAAAACAAAGAAAAAGAAGGCATATTTTTTTTTTACATACCTGGGAATATGGATATGGTATATAGGAGTAGATATCCACTCCACAAATGCTTAGCTTATGGCAAAGAAAATAGATTTTCCCTTGTTTACTTGATGAAAAATGGTCACACTATCCTCAAAGCTCAATACCCCCTCAAGAAAAATCACAAAGTGACCCTCAAAAACCTGAACCGGCACTTTATTCCAAATTTTACAACAGCAGGGGGGGAATTTTCCATTGACTCACAATAAATTTGAAATTACCGTGATAAATTCAAGAGGAAAAATTATATCAATAAGTTAGTGCAATATTATCAACAACTTTGGTTTCAGCAATATTATCATGGTAAGTGCAACACTGTTAAGCACAATTTGGGTGGTAACATTTTGGCACCATTGCAGGGGTAAAGTGCATTCACCTAGAAATTTGAAGACTATGCTTCATGGCACATTTGTGAGAGTGTTATATTGAAGATCTTTTCTCACACAGTGACAGCATGAAAGGACAAAGCTCTTGGTCCTCAGATTTTGAAAACGTTGCTGGATGTAGAGGTGAGCACATCCATCAATTGTGAAGGCCCTTTGAAAAAAGCTCATATTGGCTACTCCACCTATGATATTGGTACAAAGTATGCGTTATATTTTCAGATTTTGGTTGCTCATATTGAAGATCTCAAGTAGGATATGGATGCTACATGGGGATTTTTAAATTTCTTGAAAATTATGAGATATCCAAATGAGCCCTCTCCCCTGCAAACACTTGAGAAAATTTCAATTTTCATTGGACAATCCCATAAGGTTGCCCAGCACATTTGGGACTTCGTGGATTTTATGGCAGACCTAAACACTATTAATGAGGATGTGATGATGAAATTTTTTGTCAATACATTAAGAGGAATTGCAACACATTCATTTCATAGAAGTTGTGCAGGATGTGTCTTCAATTTAGTTTTTATCAGGGATTTTTTGCAGGTTTTATGATTGTGAATAGCTGCTTGAAGAATTCTATGGCAAATACTTTCTGCTTAAACTTGGTCTCCAATGAAGAAAAAAGTATGAGGCTGCTTTGTGAGCCTATCAAAGCAATCCCACGGATCTGCTTTTCTAAAAGCTGGCTGAAAGGTATGATGTAGTAAATTTATTGGTTGATGCTATGGGGAAAAAATACCATCAGAGCAGTGACCCGCCCGTCATCATATTTAATGAGGACAATACACAATATGACTTACAGCTCTGCACCAGTGATACAACATCCTTACATGATTCAGCCTATGATGACATAGATGTGCAAAATTGTGCTCATATTTCACGAAAGGAACAGCCAGGCAACAGTTACAACAAAACCCTAAATGTAGTTGACCATAGTCTTTCTACTAATAAGTCAAATTTTGAGCAGATTCTTGAGGTGAAAATTCACCCTAAGTTTGACTGGGCAGAAAGTGAATGCAACATAACTGTAAGCACTCATGGCATTGTACTTGGCAGTCTTGAATCCAAATCAAATAGTGACAAAACTATCATGCTGAGTTTTGTTGGTCCTAGTCCTCATAGATCCAAGGTTAGTGATGACTGTGATGAAGGTTATGACAGTCCTATTTTGTTAGTTGATATGCCTTTGGAAATGCACACGGTTAGATGTTAACAGCCCTCTACAGGTTTTGATACCCATGAGGATCAACAAGATTGTCAGATGATAAATGAAATGTGTGATAAAACCATGGACAGTGAAATGGAGATTGAAGAACCTCTTGGGATTCACGAGATAAGTTTTGATATCTCTGAATTTGTGAATGACAAAACCAGAAAAGACCTGTTGTTTTAGTTGGGATATAACAGTCATAGGTTGTATTTGGTATATTTTGATTACTCTCCCATATTTGATGACTATGTTGGACTGTGTGACAAAAGGAAGCACAGATGGGCTGATGCTGATCTTGTTGAAGGTTAAATCCATGAATCTAATGAAATGGAAATAAGGAACACTTTGACTGATTCTCATCCTGAAGGAGGTCACTTTCATCTTGTTGAAGAAATTAAAAAGAAGACTCTTGCACCTGCAGTCCTAAATCTAGACCTGACACAAATGAATCTATTCTTTACCTCTGCTATAGACTATGTATTTTGATGCATGGTAAAAGATTGATGGATGGTAGACCAAGGAGAATATTTCTCTACGGATCTTGGGCCACAGAACGGCCTAGAGGGTGTTCAATTCATTCTTTGTGAGATTACAAGCCAGGTTGATTTCCCTGTCGCCACACAAGAGGAAGGAAGAAACATCTTTGAGTCTCAAAGCAATCTAAAAAAGAGTGTTAATACACTGATATCCAGCCCATATTTTGATGAATTTACCATCAATGGTGAGCAAGTAACATTTGCAGCGCATCCAAACTCAAGCCAGTCAAACCACATGCTATCAAAGATCGTGGTCAAATTGAGCTTCGAACCATAACCAACCACCACACAGTTTTTCCTTATAAGGAAAGGGGGACTCGTGGTCTCAAGCTCAAATTGAGGAAGGAAAAAACTACAGCCCATACAAACCCATGCTCAGATGATCACTGGGTGCATGATAGGCCAGGTCATGAAAAGCTACACACCCAATCTAGTGACAAAGGTTCATATGCCATTTATGGGCAAAGTCCCAAGACCAAAATAAATATATGTGCCATGTAAAATAAGAAGCCTAGCAAGCATTAAGGGATCATTTGTTGGGAAGCACTCATCAATGGTTATCCTCACCCATTCCAAAGTGAAACCATCAAGCAGAAATTGATAAGGAGTCCAGATATGAGGTGAATTGGCCTCCATGATCTCCAACTCTTGACACAGTTGATGCTACCTGTGTACTTGCAATCGACCCACATTTCCAATCCAATACTAGTGGTTGAATGTTGCACTGTTTTGTAGACCATTTCCCGTCAATGGTTCTTTGTGTTATTAACACTAAAACACAGGGTCCGGGAGCATTCAACGATGATCCTCCTCACATGGTCCACAACAGAAGTATAACTGATCAAAAAGATCAAAAAGACGCACCATGTCAACTGGATATAAAGAAAAATTGGCCCTCTCAATCTGTGAGTGTCAACATTTTCGATGCCTGTTCTAGTACACTTACAGTGAAACTTGATCATGGATTAGAAGAGATGACAATACCAGAACTGAATATACAATGGTTCTCTGAGCTAGATACCATTCAGCTACTGGATTTCTCAAACAATTTCTATGAAACCAGTAATCCATTGGTGTATTAACAGATAATGCATTTTTGCAATGGTAGCAGGAGGTGATAACACTCCTATATTTGTGTCCTGCTTGGAAAGTGGAGAGATATTCCCCATTTAACTGGTGCATTCTACATTTGAAGAATATTGCGCAAATGTGAACCACACTAGTAACAATCTCACAGGGGATGAAATGGTGGAATGCATTTTCCCTATAGTTTCTTTTTCAGGCCTCACATCTGAATCTCTTCAGTTAAGTCATTTGAACAAGAAGTTGACTTCTCAGGTGGCAGCCAGGCAGAGTTTTTGGAGCTGTTGGGAAAGCAGGGAGACATTTCATGGTTCAACAAAGATTACAGCAGTCCCATCCAGAAGTTACATAGATGAGGCATGCATCAGCCAGTTCCAGCATGTGCATCCACATAATGAGATTTTTTATTAGCAGTTACACAGGTTTATTCTCAGACCATCAGTAATGGAGATTCGAGCATACAAGCATTCATATTTGATGTTTCGCTGTTTTGCATGATAACTAAGCACAAAGGAAAGGGGCATTGTACTTTTGAGGTGGTAAGGTGGCAGCACTTGCTCACTGATTTCACCTAGTAGCTTCATCTTGTATGTGTTACAGTAGTGTAGGAAAGGAATAAGGTCCTTTGAGTAGTGTAGCATGAATAAGCTTCCTTGAGAACTAGGACTGATTTCATAAATTGATGGCTTGTCCTTTTTTAGCCTTTTTTTTGGTGTTTGGTAGATGAGGAGGTCGTTATTATATGTACATGACAAGATTTTGAGGTTCTCATGCACTCCCAAGAAGAGCACGTGTTCCTCAGTAGGAGCCTATGTTACCCCTTATTTTGGCATAGAGGTGGCCCTAGTGAATTTCTTCACTGCCCTTGTGATTTTCATTTGTCATCACTTTGAACCTAGAAAGATGGGGCATTTACTGGACTTCATGGATTATGGTGAGCAAGAGGATTTGATGGCATATTTGTTGATTAGTGTAGCAATACTTGACGATGTATAGTCCCTTTCCTGGGCACCCTAGTGTTTCAACATGGCATTGGCTTCTTTCAGGTTTTTTGGAATCTTCATAGTTCCCAAGGAAGTTCACAATTCCTAAGGCATCTTCAAAGATCTTGAGGCAGTTCACAATTCCCAAGGCATCTTCATAGATCTATATTGAGCTATTTTGCATGTACCAAAGATTTTGATGCCATGCCACATCCCAAATTTTGGACTTCTCAACATGTTCACCATTTGGAGGCATGTGGAACTTGATTTGATGGGATATTCACCTTGGAGATTGCAGTGGTAAGTTTTATTTGGCACATTTGGGCTTGTTAGACTCTCCCTTGACTTGGGGAGAAGGTTGGCATGATTTGAGGGGGATTATTCCACATTGGAGATATCACACATGTTTCGTGGAGCCGATTTGTAGGGACCATCTCCTTTTGAATGGTTTTGTTGAGACTTTGAGGACGCTTTTACCATGGTCTACTTTGTAGGAAGCCTAGAAGGGTTGGCTTGCAGGATTGGAGGAGTTGGATGAAGATCACCCCTTTTGAAACCTTTGGAGGCTAGATGTTGCACCTTGGAACCACTTTCTTTCTTCCTTAGTGGAGATATCTATTCATCCATGACATTTTGGACATCCATTGATATTGTGCATTGTATGGACATGGCTTTGTTAAATATCAAGAAAATGCTTTATTTAATTCAAAATATGTGTATATCTTTATTTTAGACTAGAAAGCTTGAAAAAATTGTACGTTAGTTATCCATCGGCTAGATCTAAGGATCTCTCATGAGATAATATTTTTTTTTTATGTAAATGGGAAGATGAGCATCACTCTATAAAAGGAGATTCCCTTCCTCATGCATACTCAGTTGTTTTTTTGGAATTACTCCTTGGAGCTTAGGTGACATATCTTCTTCGAGCATATGGTTGTGTAAAGGGTTCTTTCTTTGTAGATGATTGTTGTCAAATCTTGAAGCTTCTCTATCTTTTTTCTTATTTGATGCATAAGGATTAATTGTGAAATGCTCAAAGTCTTCTACAAACTAACCAAATCTATCCATTTGAAGGGTAAAATCTACCACTTGGAAGGAAGATGTTCTAGGGTAAATCCTTCCTCATTTGTTGATTATTTGGTGCCTTGCTTTCTTTTTTCCTTCCATTCCCTAGCAAGAAGTATTAAGTAAATTCGTCGGGTCATAGTTGATCTTATTGGTGAAGGTTCTTCTGGTGAGGTTTCCCTCTCGTTGAACCTTGATTTTCAGTACTGATCTCAATCATGTGAGGTATTACTCTACCTTTTGATTCTAATCTCAAAGCCATAATCCTTGAATAAAATACACCAATTCTTAAGAGGGTTTCTAATTGAGCTCATAAGCCATTTGATTCACCTTGAATATGTTGCCCATTGTTGGATTTGGCACTAACCTCTATCTCACCCATCACCTATTTTCAAACTCTAAAAAGCCCGAATCTCTACTTTACTAAGGCTACTCTCAACTTCACCTTGTACCTCATTGCTTGGTCATAATAATCCTACAAGGGTATGCCCTTGAGCCAAAGGAGATCCAACCTAAAGTGAAGATGGGTTATTGAGGTAATAGTGGTGACCATCCTACTAATTGCCACTTGAATTCTACCTTGTGGACTAGGGCTTTTATCATTAAGTACAATTTGGGTGGTAACACATAGAACCATGAAAACCTAAAATCCATCAAAGATACTCCATGTCACCTCACAAACTAGCACTTTAAAAGTCCAAACAAGAATTGCTAGCCTACGGGCAACTTGGACAGGTCATCCAATGCCACCACAATAACCTTCTCCCTCTCTTTAGGTTGGCTAGTCTTCCACTCAAGGAGTGCTTCCCTAATGTAGGATTGTTGAAGCTTAGGCAAGAAGATCTCAAAGTGAAATGAAAAGGGGCTTTAGCATAACAAGTGTTGTAGTATAGGAAAATGGGAAGATGATGGGTACATAAAGCCCACTACCTATCCATTGGGCATGGAGTCAAAGGATCAAACTATAAGTAATGCTATTACATATAATTAAAGCATGAAAGAGCTAAAATAAACCAATCTACAGTGTTCCTTGATTTGCTAATCTGAAATATACTTGGAGGAACCAAGTAAGTAAAGCCTTTAAAGATGGTTTGGAGTTTGCTTATCAAATGGAAAAAGTGAATCCTAACCATCTCACATCAAGTTATTTGACCATCATAATGGCATTTCCATCAAATAAACATCAAAAGTATTGAAATGGAAATCAACCACTCTCAAGACACTCCTATTAGGTAAGTTGCAACAACTCAAATTTAAGAAGATGGTTATGAACTTACCCATGCATTAACCCTTCATAACATATCCCTTTGCAAGTATTTCAATCAAGAACATTTAACAAGAGAAACTCAACACATACGCCTCATAGGAGATAAATCTTTGTACTTGCTTTACCATCAAGATATTCAACTAAGCTCTAGGGGAAGAGTCCACAAATCCAACCATGAGAAATGAGTGAGGGGGCTACTCTTTAAATAGAGTCCTTTACTCAACTTCATACAATATAATAATAACATGAATCTAGATCCATACCCTTTCCAAGGAATACAATGGCGTATGTCACTCTTCAACTTCCTCAACAACTCTCTGACAAAATAATAATGAATGGCTATAGATGCACAATTTTCTCCAACAAGAATAACAAAATAACGCCTAACAACGTATTTCTAGATCCACAAGATTCTCTATGAGATATTAATATAATAATGCTTAGTAACTCTTGTATGCATGATTAAGGCAATATGAAGTTGCATAACAGCGCTAGAAACTTTCCTCAAAGTTGGACAATCCTTCAATCATTTCACAAACTCCTTGAACTGGGAATCTCCATGGGAACATGTGCCAAGGTATGGAATGCTCCCCAAAGACTTACTTCCCAACGCCTCTTAACTATTTTATCTTCAACAAATCCAAAAATAATGGTTTCTTCATCCTTATAAAGTAGATCTAATGCAAAATGGCTCCATTAGTCGTTGCAAGAATTACCCAAGGACGAGATGGCCTTTTAGACTATGCCCACAAGAGTCAAAGGGTGGAGCATCCTTCTTTAATGTAACCACTTCCTTAATATACCTGCAAACACTAAAATAACCCTTTCCTTGATAAGTCAACTCTCGCTTAATTTATGCATCAAAGGAAGACTTTAATGAATGTTGTTTAAGGGAATTACTTCCTCCATAACTACTTGACCAAGCCTTGGATTATGTATTGGTTGGGTTATATCATATCCAAAGAATGTGGAGTTCTCTCATAAAGTTGACCTATCTGACCATGTCAACGAGATGTCCATACATCAATCATATATTCTCCTTAATGCACCTTGAAGTGGCTCTTATCTATGCCATTAAATGCCTCCATATACACTGGGTGCTCCTCTAATCCAAAATGCAACTTTACTAATATTTTGATGCTTGGCAGCTTTCCTTGTGCTCATAGATAGCCTAGTCCATACCTCACTGTCCTATTATTATGACACCATAAAATAGGGCTATAATCATGTTGCCATCAAATACTGGAAAGGACACTAAAATCTTTTCTAAAGGGTAGCACAATGAACTCTAATTTGAGGCTTGTTGACCACTGAAGTGTACCCAAATATTTTTTGCCCAAGGATGTATCAAAGGCTTCATGTACCATCAGAGATCATCATATCACCAGAGTTTTTCAACTCTACTTCTTCTCATCTTCTGCTATTGTACTCAAATTCCACAAGCTCTGCGAGAATGATGTAAAGTGATGCTAGTATGATGAGTTGAGTCATGTAATAGGCCTAGGTAACTTGGGACCTTGTCATTAAGTGAATTTACTCTGGGAGGTTTTTTTCACTTGGTTAATTATTATATCCTTACGCGGACTTAATAATTAATTGAGTTTTTTTCCTCCAAGCATAACCCCAAAGCCGAAGTACAGCTTGAAGGTGAGACCTTGGGTGAGTCCTAGTGTCCAGAGTCATTGTATATTACCATACTAGATCACTCGTAAAATTTCGATGAATTTGATTAGGTCTAGGGGTCATTTTTTAAATTTTTTAAATTTCCCGCAAGGCATCCTAATGTAATATGTAATAAGTGATGTCTAGAGAAGTTGTATGGGGTATGTGTGCTCAAAATTACACCTATCACCCTTAAATTTCTACTATGACACACTTTGAGGGGTAAAAAATAAGTTCTAGACCCTCAAAACCCACTTTTCCTAAGTCTAGTGGAAAATGTGGTAATAAATCAGCCCAACAATTAAATAAATTAGAAAAAATAAATATCTACACATGCTAGATGATGTGGAAATGAGGTGGAAAATTATCAAGGAGTTAAAGAGTGATATGGACTCCACCATGGACCAAGAATCAAAGGGAAACATGTGACAAAAAGGGAGATTGAATTTCTTGGAGAAGGACCATGAGTTCCCAAAGACAAATCGCATAAATTGTGGAAGATAGCTAGAGTTCCAAGTTGAGTCGAGTATTTGGTGGAGATTTGATTGAGTTTGCTTGAGATGAAGTGGAGAGGGGTCTCATACCACTGCACTTCACACAACCACATGTCCCTCTGTCACTCCAACGAGTTCTCCTCAAGGATTGCGTGGGCCTCTCTAGAGGAAATCAAATGGCCACTTGGGAAATTCGAATTTGCATGTAAAATCATTGTGATTGCGACGCATTTGTTTTGGGATTGTGACCATTTGATTTGGGATTGGATTCCAAACTTCTATATAATAGAATCGTGGGCTCTCACTATGTATCATCCATTGTTTACGAGCTATTATGCTTGGGAAAGCTCTGCTCTTATGTGCACTTGTTCTCAATTGCAATAAAAGACTTTGGAGTTCATTCATGAGTTGATGTTCCATTGGAGTATGATGATTGGCTCACTATTGGTATAATTTATTTTGTTCATATTTTGATTTATGTTATTTCCATATGCTCTTGTAGATGTGTTAATGTAAAGCTATCTTGCATTAGCAATTGATTTAGGAATATGCTCTAGGTGTAGAAATCTCTAGCTATTTTCCAATAAATTTCTAGAGTTTTCTTATTATTGTTTATTTGCTAAATCTATATGGGACTAATGTTTGATTGAAGTTTTGTAAAGGAAAATCTTGTTGAATCAAATATTAAACGTGAGGGGAAGTCTTCAGAGAGACCAACCCACTCTTGATCCATTCTCTAAGGAGCTCTCATTGGTTGGTTATTTGAATTCCATAGTCCACCTTACAAAGTGGTTTTTTGCAGGGATTTTCTTGAACATAGCTTGTATACAAGCAAATACTTCATAATTTAAATCTCATTAAAAAATTGTGCTTTCATTGACTTATTTTAATATTTAAGAGCATTTCCCAAACTAGGCAAGTGATGGGGTTCACTTCCATTACTTGATTTGGTTTTGCATATTATTTTGTATCATACTTACATGTTATTTTTACACTGATTTGGTCTTAGTTTTGCAACCCATAGTTGGAGTTTTGACACAAGTGCCTTGAGGAAAGACCATTGAACTCTAACTAGTTTTCTTGTAGGACCTCTCAAGCATCCAAGATTTATTTCAAGGAGACCGTGGGCACTAGGAGGAGTTGAAAATAAGGATACGTCGTGGCCCTTGCGGTTGTTATTGTTGGAGGGATATTATAGTTATCTCTAGCTCCAAATCTTGTACTCATTTCCTTCATCTTTTGGGCATCCCTCTAAGAGGCTTTAACTCCATTTTAATATCATAATAAAAGATCTCTTTTTCTTGTGGGAGCTTGGGTTTTACCCAAGACACCATTTCTCCTCTTTTAGAAGAAGGATTTTGTGTGAGTGTATTAATTTTGCATCTTTTCTAACTTTCCTTTTTAGTTCATTTTGCATGCGCTTTAAAATTAACACCTCACCATCACATTTCAATTTCTAAGTTAAATTTTGCTACAAGTTTCATTTGATACTTTGCATTTCATTTTTCTTTAGAGCATAAGTTGATATTTTGCTTTAGAGTAACTCACTTCTTGCATGCAAGTTTTTGGAGTTATGTGGCATGTTTAATTTAGTTGCTTAACAATTGTCCTTCTTTGGAATACAATTGCCTCACTATAGGCTCATTTGTTATTTTGCTCACTTATTTTCCAAGCATACTTTACATGCAAGTATTGTATTCTTGGCTCCATATCATTTAAATTTTGCTTGAGTTTATTGGCTTATCATTTACTAAATCAATTACAATTTCATTTGCTTATGAAGCTTATGTTTATGTGTCTTGAACAATTTTGAAGTTATATCATTGTGAGCATCTTCCATTTACTTGAGGCAATTCCTCTTTTGCAAAGCAAACTTGCATCACTTTAATTCATTTTCAAGCTAATTTTTCCAATTGAAGTTACATTTGCAATTTACTTTGAGCATTATCCCATTTCCATTATATTGAAGCATTGCAAATCTCTCTTGGGAAAACTTACTTGCATGGCATTCAGGCATTTTAGCATAGTTTGCATTTTAACTCAATTAACCTCCAAGCATAAGCTTGGTTGATAGATATCATAGGGAAAAGACTTTCTTGGAATATTCTTCCAATTGGTACAAAGTAAGGTAAAGAGTGTGTGACCCTACAGTTATGGAGGTGGCTTGTCCCCTTGTAGGAATGAATGACATGCTAGCTAGTAAGACTTAGTAAAAGGGTATCATTAACGACACCATCGTTTCCTCAACCCCTTTTTCTTACAGTCACCCCAATTTTTACCCTTTGACAAGAGTTCAAGAGGAAGATTTCTCACTTAAAGTAGGCATTTAGCTTAAAATTAACCAAGATTATTGCATCTAATCTTAGTTAAGTGCATTTCATCTTAATTCACTTTACTTTTCAAGCTATTTTACTTGCAATTTATTTATATACTTCTAGTCTTTAATCAGAAAACCCTAGATTTCCAAGTAATGTAACCCTAACCCTAGTACTCTAGATTCTCCAAGAAACCACAACACCTCTAAGACGAGAGAAAGTACAAAGAAGTTCAGAGAGAGTAGAGGGGTACTCTCACATCTCTAAAATAGATAATGATGAATGAATATGAGATCATCATTTCTAATGTCTAACTCACAAGAACAAACCCAAGCATCTTGCAAGAGCAAGCTCCCAACCAAGATGTATGCTCTAGACTACATAACTTCACCTAGGGTTTGCTCATGAACCATCATGCCTTACTCCAAGTAGAAAAGTAAAAAGAAAAGAGTACAACTACGATGATGAAAGAGCTCTATAAGAGGTAAGGGGCACCAACAATACATTTGTGGGAAACTTGCAACCTACTACAAACACAAGTAAGCTTACACATGTAAAGCACTACATTCCAAGGGTACACAGGTCAATCTCCAAAGTGATGTCATGCACAAAGCTCCAATACAAGGGTGTTGCACAAGATGCTTCCAATGCTCCTACAAGACTCGAAAGGCTCCAACACTTGACCTAGGCCATGTGCTCCTTTGGGTCCACTTCACTTACATGAACATTATCGCAACTTAGACATCCTCAAGTCAACTTTGAGACTCCATGAAAGCATCCAAGCCACCCCATGCTATCTAGGGCTTGTCACACACCCATGTGGGTGACCCCTAGGACAAAGTTTTCTCCTATTGTTTCAACTTGCCAACTGTTGAGAAATTAGGGGCATTATATTTCTCTCGGATATTTGACATTTACTTGTGAAAAAATCTTATGTGCTTGTTAAGTTCTTATTTATGTTTTCCTTTCATCAAGATAAATTTCAAACAATGAATAAAAAAGAACACAAGATGTAGGCACACAGCTAGGGAAAAACCCCTAGGTAGGGGAAAACCCAATCAAGGACTCTTCCTTCAGTAAATTCATATGACAATGAGACAACCAAGGCTCTTAACGTTAACACCTCTCCATCCATCAAGTCAGCGTTTTAGATGACATAGCCTTCTTCCAAAACTGATCTTCTTTAATCATAACATTTCAACTCTTGCAACCATGAAAGTTTTGGTCCTGCAATTGCACACAAATTTCGGTCCTGCAATAGTAGAAGTCTTCGATCCTACAAGCAAAAAGAGATTTTGGTTCTCTAATCGTAATAGAAACAATCTTTTTCTTTGTGGTATAGTCCTCCCTTTTAGATGTCAAAACCATCTACTTATTACTATGTTCCTTCCTTGATATATGGCTGAGTTACAGATCTTCCTGTAAGGTATGTGAATCCATCAAACTAGGTCAAGTACCCTTTCCTTTGCTGCCTGTAATCCATGTGAATTTCCTTTTGTTCTTTTAGGCATTTGTTTTCTTCACTTGTAGACATACAACACCTTGCTTTTTGCGCTTCGTATTACTTCTGCAATTGTTATCCTTGCTTCAGTACCTTCTCTCATTAAGCCGAGTTTAGTAGGCTATATATAGTTGTTTCCAATTGTAGTTGAGGCTGACATGAATGAATGGAGGAGTTGACTTCCACAATATCAATTTGAGGTCGACTTACAAGGGGATCAAGGCTAACTTGATGGAGGAGAGGTAGGACATTAATTAGACACTCAAATATTTTTCTATCATGATCCCAAGAAGGGTTTCTTACATCAAACTTTGACTTTTGACTCAACAGAAAAATCCTAGAAGCCTACAATGTAGGCTTGACCTATAACCATTAACCGAAGCATGAAATCCATGCTTTAATAAGAAAATTTATTTAATTTAATAATAATAAAAAATTCTTTTGACAAATATATTACATCTTGACTGAAGTATAATTATGAAGACCAACACTAGTTACATTTTTCAACACTCCCTCTTAACTAGGGAGGTTTCATAATAACATATATAATTATATAATATATATATAGAGAGAGAGAGAGAGAGAGGTACATGGAAGATCTCGAAATGAGCTACAAAGAGTTCTAGCACACTTAGGTTTGCGGACTAGATACCTGACCAGGGTAATCTATCCGGGTGGGACTAAGATGGACTCAAGCTTTCAGCCAGTCTAGGTATCATCAGGATTACTAACTAACCATCAACCTAGGGATCTAGGTGCATAACCAATGTCAGAGCTCCAAGACCAATGCC
>APFE031154502.1:2318-15954 GCA_000404065.3 Pinus taeda
TTCAACAATAGAAGCAGAGTATGTTGCTGCTACAGAGGCTAGTAAAGAAATGATTTGGTTACAAAGGTTTATGGGTGAATTGGGTAAGGAGCATGATATGGGCACATTATACAGTGATAGCCAAAGTGCCATTCATCTTGCAAAAAATTCAGCATTTCATTCCAGAACTAAACACATACATCTCAAGTACCATTTCATACGATCAGTGTTGGAAGATGGAGAGTTGAAGCTAGAAAAGATACAAACTAGCCAAAATCTTGTAGATATGCTAATAAAAGTTGTAACCAGGGAGAAACTAAGAATATGCTTAGTTTCAATTGGTCTTCAAGGATGACGACGAAGATGAGAAACAACCAGGTCCAAAGAGGAGTCATTGTCTAGCAAATTAAGCAACAGTGGAGTTGCTACAATCATTCTCCAAGTGGGAGATTGTAAAGTGTGGAGCATGATTGTTCAGAGGTCTTTGTTTCAGCCGGATGTATACCCCAGGAAGTGTGTACACCCCTCCATGTGGGGGGCTGCGGGGGGGACATGTCCCCCCCGCAGGGATTCGGGGGGCCTCCGGGGGCTAGCGGTCCCCGGCGGGGGTTTTGGGGGTAGTGCCCCTGAAGCTAAAAACAGATGTAAAATTGCCTTGTAAAAGTATAGTAATTTCTAGTCAATCTGGGTTGTTCATTAATTGGATGATCTAATGGTAGAACTTATGTTTAGTTTAGGGTTTTTTTCCCTAGAAGGAAACCCCTCTCTTTGTATGAGGGCATTGTATTTGAGGTTGTTTAATATATGTGTATTCTCTAAGTGAGAAGCAAAGAGGTGAGAGTGTGAGAGAAAATAGAGGATATTACAACGGATCTGCTGTAGGTTGTGTCTCTTCATTTTGCTGGATAATAGAAAGGAGGGACTGGTTGTTTGGGGTGGACGTAGCCCAAACTGGGTGAACCACATATATCTGTGTCTCTCTTGTTTTATGTGTTTTCTGTGTTTATATTTCTGCAATAGTTTATGTGTTCCATTGCTCTGTAATATATAATTTTCTAAGATTTTGTTCTTAGGTTCCAGAGTCCTCTTTAGTCCCGCCATGACTTGTGTGTTGAAGACTCATTCTCTTTCTTCTTCGCTATTTTCTGGATTTATACCCTAGAGGCTCCTTTATGTCGAGTTGTACTGCTAAATTGCATGTTGACCATTTTTACCTTTTGGCCTTGAGCTGGCTTCACTTGGACTCGTGTTTAAGCCACCTTCTGACCATGTCTTCTACAAAATCAACCTTGCAATCACTTAGCCTCTGCAACTTGACACACCCTTTTACTCGTGGAAAGAACATTCCTTTGAGTGTCATTGACCAATTTCATCACCTTGCATTGAGCATAGGAATGTTCCCCTCCCAAGAACTAGCACATCTATATTGGGACACTCATTCTTTCCACTATACTATAACATTGTTTTATTCTTTTTTAGGCTTCATAAATATGAAAAAGACAAAAAAATTATATATCCTAAAAAGAGTGGGAACGGGAAATTATTTCCATAATTGATGGCAGCTAGAGTCAGTTGTGTCACCCTTGAACAAAGCACTCAAAAAACAAAGTTTTTCCTCCATTCGGATGGGCTTTAGTTTGACTTAGGAGTGACTTAACCTTATTATTGAGTCAGTACTCCTCTGACTGGTTATCTCTCCAATCATATGGAGATTTTTCATATGCCTCCTGCATGACAAACTTATACAAAGTTATCACATGCTGCCATGTAGTCACACTTGAGTCATGCTTTTTTCAAGGGAAGTAAACCTCAGTTGGCCTCTCTGCGGTGTCTCTTGACCTATTTTTCAATCGGACATTCCTAGTTGTCAAAGTCATGTTTTTTTATCACATCATCTATTTGGTCCTTTGGTCATGCTGGTTTGATAAGGTCTCGATTGACTACTTGCTAGCAGGCCTTGCTCTTATCGACTACAACAAATTTCTCTAAGAGAAGATCTAGAGACGCACCCTGGCCCTATTTTCATTATTGATAGGTCACCTTGTGCTCAACATTGATCAGTATCATGGGTCTTTGACTGAGTGGTTTCCCTTGTGTTCGACATCAACTTTCATTATCACACATTGGGATTCATGTAGTGCCTTGGTTTTCATTTGACCCTATTAGTTGATTCCTCACCTCTGTGAAAGCTTTCATTATTGGTTGGTTTAGAGGGTTTCTATCATATGCTAGCTACATCTTATGTACGTCAGAATGTGCTTCGGTTGGGTTACTACATATTTATTCATTCGATTCTTTCCATATTATTGGCCTACGAGTTACACTCGCGCTAGATTGATGAAAAATGACTTAATGCCTTCCTTCTAGCGGATCTTTTCCCATTGACTCCAACTCATTTCTCTAGGAACGAGGTCTAGAGTCCATTTGGTGGTACCTTAGGGTGTGTAGTAATTAGTGGCAGACTCCTTTTCTATCGACAATGGGAAAAAATCATTGCCTCCTGAATGATAGATTCTTCCAAGTGTTCGGCTACAACTCATTTATTCGCACTTGTTAGATTGTACCAGGTGCCTTGGATCTCATCATCATTATCATTGAGTAGTCGCGCATTTGTTAACGGTATATATCAATGACAGGTAATCAAACGATTTCTCACATGGTCGACTTCAGATAATTTATTCCCATTGTGTAGAAATGTACCATGGCAGCCGGTGAATACCTCGGGTTTGCATCAACATTTCTTGGTTCATTTGTCAGTTGCTCTTGTTTCTACTAGTTGACACCATCCACCTTATATGTTGCAGTTCCTTACAGTGACAATCTATATGTTGGCACACAAGTTGCAGTGTAGTACCACTTATTCCACCAACTGACTTGGTACTTTTTGGATCGGCTTTATGACTTCAGTGATCAACTTCCTACTTCAGCATCATTGATCAGTTCTTTATATATGATATCTAGACATGTACTTATTTTGTTATGATCGAATGATCCATTACGTATTTTCAATTCCTTTATACTTGTATGCATATTGGATCCACTTTTGTACTTAACATGCAGACATGCTTTACTATCTCTGAGCATGGGTATGCCCACCTCAGACAATAATTTCTTTCTGATCTCTTTCTTTCTGATCTCTTTCACTGGCTTGGCAAGCTGAAATCTGGTGAACTCCTCCCTGGTCTCAACATGATTCCTTCTATACACTTAATACATATCAGCCATCATGTACCCCTTTTGACCTCATATATTAGAGGGCATCTATTATAGCACCATTTACCACTCTTGGTAGATCTGATGCTCTAGTTATGGCCTATGGCAATCCTTCCTTTCCAGAATTGGTCCAAATTCTAAAAAACAGTGTTTTATTTCCTATACGCTACTTTGCCCTATGTTAAAAGTGTGTACACGTGGGTCAGTATATACCCAACTCGGGTATATGTGTTAAAAGACTTAAAAATAATAAATCCCCTTAATCAAGCGGAGTTTATGGGTTTTACCTGTTACTCACCTACTACAGCCCGTGGCCCAACTATTCCCCAAATGAAAAAATTAATTTGGAGAAGTATAAGTAAACCTCCATGGGAAGGCCTAAAGGAGGAGAAGAGATGAGATATTAATATTATAGTTGATTGATCCCTGATTGAGTCTGAAGAAATAATTGTGCCTCTTGCACTCCCCAAGCTTTAAGAAACTCTTGTTTCCTCTTTTGAGATATCTTTCTGTTGACATGGAAAATGTTCGCTATGCCAACAAGGGGAACTAACCCGATCGCAAGCCCCAATTAGACCTACTTTTGTTTGGAATGGCTAATTCCAACGGGTTTTAAGGGACCCCGTAAACTATTAAATGCGTTGATATATTGCTTCCGGGAGGGAGACTTCGATTAAATAAACAAAATAAAACAACTAACCTCTATGTATTAAATCTATCAATACTACTTCTAACTACTCTGATCTAGTCCTAGCTATCCTAATATATCCTGTAGAAGCATGATAAAAAGGTTTAAAATCATACATATTTTCAATAGGAGCGTGATAAAGAAGATTAAACATCATGTATAGATTCAAGTCCAAATGAATCATCACTGAATTCATAGCTGGACAAGACTGTATTAAAATTGCAATACGGTCACTCATATAGGAATCCACATTCTTTTATGGAATTGAAACTTGCAACTGATGTTTAACTTAGTTTCAAATCAGAGACTATTCACAAGTTAACCATGAAACTAAATCACATTCAATTTAATAGGACTAATGGTGAACTGTAAGTCATCAATATGCATAAATACAAATCACATTTACATTCATGCTAGAAACAACACTCTGATCCAAAACATATAAAAGAACAATCACATAAGTCTGAAACTAAAGGCTCCTTCTTCCCCCAAAACAGTCCTCCTTATTCCAATAAAGCAAAACTGTTCTTCTCGAAAATAAAAATTCATTTCTCCTCTTCGGAGGTAAAACTTATGCAAATGCCCTTGACTCTAGGTCTACCCTGCCTCTTCATCTTCCCACTGTATCAATATGCAAATTGAGTACACAGAGATAGGATCGTTAGCATGACCGCTGACATGTAGAAAGCATAATGGCAGGATCAATTCATTTCTTGAGGAAGTGACCATATGTTAGTAAAAAGGGTGACTGTATGTTGTGTTCCCATAATGAAGACTGCGACAACTTTGCTTTCAGAATGTATAGGAAACGCGTGGGTTTCCGACACAGAATGCTTGCAGCCAGACCTTTAAAGACAATGCTTCTGCTTACATGGCTCTTTGAATTTCATCCTGCATCCTTTACTTCTCACCTGCAAGGATAGCTATCATTAGCTTGATGATTGTGAATAATAAAACATAAATGTTCAATCAAACGTAAATGCTACCTTCATTCATTTTATAACTACGAAACAAGTGTGAAAAGGATTTATGCCTGATACACAGTCAACATACAATTTTCTACTCAACCCATAGGATTGGCATAATTTTTAAGGGCTTATTTTAAATCACAATTGAGTATTGGCCCCTCTGTGGGTCACAGTACCCATGCCTTCCACTTCTCTGATGCACAATTACACTATCGAGACTCCACATGCTCACCTTTTACACTGAAAACCCAATCCCTTTGTTCTTTCAGAAAATTTGGAAAACACATGAAAACATAGAAAATCCCACCCCGATCGCTCAAGCCAGACCTCAAACGTTATATATTGGAGTCTATAAATGTCATAAGGTCCAGCCTATCGCATATCACAATATGCACAAGCCTGGGGCTCCACTGATTGCGATATGCAATAGGGCTTCAAACCTGAAAATATATATATCATATTTGATGGCTCGGTGGGTTCGCCATATCGCTGCGCATACTGTGTATAAGGCTCAGGCTCTGCCAACTTGCGATATGTGATTGGGGGCTAGACCCGATAATGTATACAATGCGGTTCATAGTGACGTCGGGTCCAAAGGCTAGGGGCATGCCATATATACATATAAACCTTGGACTTAGGCCAATTGCGATATGCGACGGGGTTGCGGACCCAACTTATATGTGTAGTGCGGTTTATAATGCCGTTGGGCCCAACCCTTATGGCATGCATTATGCACCCAGATTGAGTGCGATAAGAGAAAAAGGGATGGTTTATGTATTTTTCAAATGGCTTCCTTTGTAAAGGGATTATAAGGGGACAATGATGCTATGAAGGGTTTTGGAAGCTAAACAAACCCCGATGAGCATATGAATGAAGGGCTTAACAAGGTTATTTGTGAGGGATTTGTAGGGGCTTTCGCCATTTTTGAATGGAAGATTGGGCTCTTCATAGAGTTAAAATAATGGGGAAGAAAAAGATTATTCAGAGAGACGATAGATTAGACTAATAGGGGACCCATTCAAAATTTGCTATCAGAGCATGTTTTAATAGGGTGCCAGTTGTGGCCACAAAAAATGGTGAACCGCTGGGTGAACCAGTTATCTTTGTTTCCAAATAACCTTCAAATCAATAAAACATCAGGATGTTAATATAAACTTGAAATGCAAACTATAGATGGAAAAGCATGGGTTCCACTCAAGCATTAACCTCTTTAGGAGGGATAGAGACAAATAACTTCTACTCACTGATATGATTTTGACAGGCATTCTCCAATGGCAGTATTATGGGGTTTATTGACCTTCCTTTACTTGTTTTCCAATTTCAAAAATCCCTTTGGGGCCATCACTGGTCTTTCTATACCTATTTAGGTGTGTACCTCAGCGCTTTATTGCTCATAAAGCTTGATGTAAACATATTTATCTTGCACTTTATATGATAATTTCAGTGCTATATTTTTCCTTGATTCAATGGGGTGTAGTCATGGATCTTGCCATATTTTTAAACCGCTTAAGCAAGGTTGGGCTTGCTGTGTCAACCAATACTCTGAGTCCAGCAACAATCCTTACTCTAACCGGCTTCCCAAACAACATGCACTTCCAGATTGGCACAAGGACTTGACATTTCATTTCTCTTTAGATAAGTCCTTCAAGTTTTAGGCACAAGGACTAGAGCACAATTGGATTTTCCACAGGGTATGAGACAACGAGCTTAGCCCATGAAGGGAGGTTTACTTGTGAGTAACATGTATTGGACAATTTAGTGGGGTGGATGGGACCAATGGATAATGACTTTAAACCTTATAGGAAAGTATATGCTAGGTCCAAGTGGGATTTATTCAAAATGCAGTGTTCCTCCATGCCAGTCCAGATGTAGTACACATTTTTTGCTTTATAAAGATGCCCCTACATGCTCTAGATATCCAAGTTATCAACAGATCTCACATAGTTTCCAAAAGACGCCAATGAGGGGTTTCGGTTTGCATTCCGCTGCTGATTCTCAAGTGCTCATGGGCTGATACAAAGTTTGTTTGATTTGTGGGGAAATGATGGATTCAGGAACCGCAAAATCATTGACAAGTTAATGAGGAAGGGAAAGGGAAAGAGTGGTGAATGAGGGTGAATTTGAAAGGTAGAACGAGACTGGAGGACTACAATCAGCTAGCTAAAAAGGAATGTAATTCAAAACAATAGAAAAATAGACTTGGCAGAAAACAAAAAGAAAGGACATAAATACAACTAAACTAACAACAAAATGAAATGAACTCTAACCTACTTAGGAGGTAACCACCAATGCAGTGGTTATTGGAAGTATCTCTTCAGATGTTGGCTATTAACAGGGAGTTTTTCAGTTTCTCCCTATAAGGTTTTCAATCTGTAAGTTCCATGACCAATTTTTTCCACAACTTGCAATGGGCTCAGCCATGAGTGTTGTAAATTTGTGTGCTTACCTGTTGGCTCACTCATGAGAGAGGAAAAGTAAATAAGTTTCTCAATGAAATATATCACCTCATCTTCACTTCCGTTTATAAGTTTGTCATGCTCCTTTTTGTTAATGGCTGCATTTTTTAGTGTTCTTTCGCAATGCAGGAACTCAAGGATTTGATTATCACCTTCGAACACCTGCCAATTTGGGATGTTACCAGTTACGGATGATCTGAAAATCAATTCAACATAGAATTTATTCTTGTTTAGTCTAAGATTAGGCAAAATTTTCGCAGCCATAGTAGCCATCATATCGGCATCATGGTTATACTTTCGAGGTATGTATGTGATATTGAAAGAATCAAAATTGTCAATTAAACTCCATATCTCATGTTGGTACCTCACCACATGTGGCAGACTGTAGTGTATCTTTTTCTTTACCTGGTCCACCATTATTTGTGGGTCATCAAAAACTCTAAGATTTTTTACATTCCTTTCAATGGCTCTTCTCAGGCCTTTCAGCAAGCCTTCATGTTCTGATGTGTTACTGGTGCGCGTGCATTCCAACTGACTGGCCATCAGACATTGGTTCCCTAGTGGGTCAATGAAAATGCTCCCAACACCTGCACTTTCAAGACAGTTAGAGTCATCAAAGTGGAGCGTCTTGAAAATAAACTCTAATGTTACGCTAAAAGAACTACTTCCTATGCAATTAGTCCTATCATCTACTATAATACAAGGTAATTCATCAGTTGGATTGTGGGGGTGTTTAATTCTTTCTTCCAACTGTGTGCTTGTCAAAGCCTTCTTGACTGTTTCTGCATGGAATTCTACGAAACAGGTTTCTATGGCATAAACATCAAAACTATAATTCCCAAGGATAGAGTTATAGAACATTACAGGTTCGTTGGGGTTGTTTGGTTCTGTTACCACATACTTCATGTATCTTCCCGATCCACTCTCAACATATCAACTTTTCCCCTCTGAGGCAAAAAAAGATGGGACCAATCAGTTGAGAAATATCCATTTAGATTTGATGACTAGTCCCTACTAAGCAGCATTCCATAAGCCTCGGGTATATCCACTACCACTATATCAATGACTTGAGTGTATTGAGGCTTGGCAGCCATCCGAATTAACACATCTTTCAGCTCCCCAATAACTCTCACATTCTTCTGTCCAATTGCATAATTCAAGTTTCAGTTTTATCAGGTGTTGCCTGAAGTCCCTTAGCAATAGCGTAAGGCATAACAACAGATGAGGTGCCAGAGTCTAGAAATAAATTATGCACATTCATGTTGAAGAATTCAAATATGATAAGGAAGGGTGGAGCCATAGATTTTGATTTCCTCCCTATCATGGCTGCACTGACATCTTGGGGCTTTCGGTTCATTTTAGACAGAGTGACTTCCATAGTTGATGGTATTCAGGCTATGCTAGAGGTATTAACAGGTTTAGACACTGGTTTCTCGGTTTGGCCGTTGGAGGTGGTGGGGGTTTTACAATTTTGCTCATTCATAGCTTTCAACAACAAATCTCTTTGCTGTGTTAATTTTAACAAGTCAAAATATGTGATATTAGCCCTAGACTTCTTGAGATCATCCACAATATTGTAATAAATGTTATAAATAGGATATGGCAGAGTAAACATACCCATTTTTCCATTCATAGATGGGATTTTACTGTCTTGAGTAGCCTTTGTTGTAGTGGGAGAAGCATTTTCTTTCTCTGGGTGACTTGTAATAGGGGCATTCTTGGATTGACCACTAGGTCTACTCTTCGTGACAGGAACTCTGGGAGTGGATGCTTTCACAGGGTAAACATCTTGCTTTGTTCAGTATAAGGGCTTTGTCGCATCTGGGAGCGGCCCTTTACTTCGCGTGTGCATTTCATTAGCATTTATTTTTGTAGTGTTATCCCCTTCATCATCATTCTCATTACTATGGAAATCCCACAACACATTAATATGGGTTTCCTCATCTGAGGGTTCCTCTACTTGGTATCCTTCCTTGTCTTCTTGTTCTGGTTCAAACTCTAGTACAGGTTCTTCTTTGTTAAGGAGCGATCCAATAAGAGCCAACTTTTCTGTGTTTAAAGTCTGTTCATTAGGTGGAGCAGGCAATGCAAGTTGACCATGACCACCTTCTGTTTTCTTCCGATAGAAAGTTTTGAAGGGTTTTTTGTTATGATAATCTCCTCCATTCCCACTTGTACTCTCTCCAACATTTCTTTTCATATCGATGACTGTGTTTGTTAGTTTCTTAATGATCTGATGCAAACCCTCCACATCTGTGGTATCCTTTTCTTTGGTCTTAGCCACTTGGTTGCCACTCCCACTATTCTTCTTGGATGATTGAGAGGATTTCTTCACTTGAGTTGTATAATGACATTCTGTAAGGCTAATCATTTCATTTTCAATTTTCACCACTTCATTGATAGCACCTTGTAAGGTTTTCACATTACTCCTTTTAACCCACATCACTATAGGGACGGGAGAGAATAGATATAGAATTCCATTAACACCTTTTCAGTAGGTCTAGTGGTGGCTGGGATTCTATTGAATAAGGTGTTGAACTGAATGTTAAAATCCTTGACTTTCTCATTTGTTTCCATTTTCAGACGGGATAGTTCTAAAACTAAGGCCGCAGGTGTTTTGTCATCACCAAAATTGTCTAAAAAGGCTTGTTGAAAAGCATCCCAAGAGGTGATTGACCCTATTCTCAAGTTGAAATACCACATGGAGGCTACACCACTCAAAGTGAAAGAGAATAGGTGGCACACCACATCTTCATTGGTGACCCCCAACTTGCATAAGGCTAGGAAGAAAGAGCGAATATGGTTATCAGTGGTATCTCCCCGCTCAGGGTCGAAATTAGGTAACACTCTTTTTGCATTTTTGGGGATGCTGCTGCCTAGGTACCACTACAACACCTTGTGCAAGCCAGGGAGGGATTGCTCCCGGAGGAGGCGAGGGTTGATTCTCACCCGGAGGAGGAGGTGGAGGCTAATTCCTACCTAGAGGAGGAACATTGGCCATATTATGGACCAGGAATTTTTCGTTGGAGACTTCTCCATTAGGATTCTCAAAATCAAGTGAGGAGTTACCTTTAGAAGGGGAATCCTCGGGAATTTCTTCCCAAGGGGTGTCGATACTTTGCAAGGATTCTAGCACAATATCTTCGAGAGAAGTGGCTGTAGATGTATCTTCACTCAGGGTAAAGATCCTTGGCTTTCTCTTAGTTGTTAGAGGTAAAGAGTGAAAGATGGGATGCTGAGAGAGGGAACAAGTGTAAGCCTGAGTAAGCATTCTGACTGGTTGTTCCTGAGTGACAGGATACTCCCACAGTCTCTCTTCCTTGGGTGACCCGGAAACAAGACTTAGAGGGGTCTCTATTGCTTCAAAATGAGGCTCTTTCAAATGTATGGTAGGATCTCTCCGACCTTTACGATCCATACATTAATCCTTTTGAATCCATGCATGTCACTTATAGATGAAATTTTGAAAAGCTGGGATGGTAGTTCAAGCCCTCATTCTAGCGCTAATTTGTTGACTTGGCAACTGTTCGCTATGCCAAAAGGGGGAATTAACTCGATTGCAAGCCCCAATTAGACCTGATTTCGTTTGGAATGGCTAGTTCCAATGGGTTTTAAGGGACCCCGTAAACTGTTAAATGCGTTGATAGATTGCTTCCGGGAAGGAGACTTCGATTAAATCAACAAAATAAAACAACTAACCTCTATGTATTAAATTCTATCAATACTACTTCTAACTAATCTAATCTAGTCGTAGCTATCCTAATCTATCCTCCAGAAGCATAATACAAAGGTTTAAAGATCACATATATGTTCGGCAGGAGTGTGATAAATAAGATTAAACATCATGTATAGATTCAAGTCCAAATGAATCAATCACTAAATTCACAGCTGGACAAGACTGTATTAAAGCTAAATTGCAATCCAATCACTCATATAGGAATCCACATTCTTTTATGGAATTAAAACTTGCAACTGATGTTTAACTTAGTTTCAAATCAGAGACTACTCACAAGTTAACCATGAAAGTGAATCACATTCACTTTAACAGGACTAACAGTGAACTGTAAGTCATCAATATGCATAAATACAAATCACATTTACATTCATGCCAGCAACAACACTCTGATCCAAAACATATAAAAGAAAAATCACATAAGTCTGAAACTAAAGGCTCCTTCTTCCCCCAAAAAAATCCTCCTTATTCACAATAAAGAAAAACTATTCTTCTCGAAAATCAAAAGCCATTTCTCCTCTTTGGAGGTAATACTTATGTAAACATCATTGACTCTAGGTCTACCCTGCCTTTTCATCTTCCCACTATATCTAATATGCAAATCAAGTACACAGAGATAGGATCGTCAGCGTGATCGCTAACACGTAGAAAGCATAACGACCAGATCGATTCATTTCCTAAGGAAGTGAACAGATGTTGGTAAAAAGGGTGACTTCATGTTGCGTTCCCATAATGAAGACCAGAACAACTTTTCTTTCGGAATGTACATGCAATGCGTGGGGTTCCAACCTGGAACGCTTGTAGCCAGAACTTTAAACAAAATGCTTTTGCATACATGGCTCTTCGAATCCCCTCTTGCATCCTTTACTTCTCACTTGCAAGGATAGCTATAATTAGCTTGATGATTGTGAACAATAAAACGTAAATGTTAAATCAAATGTAAACATTGCCTTCATTCATTTTATAACTATGGAACAAGTGTGAAAAGGATTAATGCCTTATACATAGTCAACATACAATTTGTCGCTCAACCCATAGGCTTGGCACAGTTTTTGAGGGCTTCTTTTAAATCGCAATCAAGTATCGGCCCCTCCGCTGGTCGCAGTACCCATGCCTTCCACTTCTTTGATGCGCAATTACACTATCGAGACTCCACAGGCCCACCTTTTACACTGAAAACTCGATCCCTTTGTTATTTCGGAAAATTTGGAAAACACATGAAAACACAGAAAATCTTGCCCCGATCGCTCAAGCTAGACCTCAAATGTTATATATTGGAGTCTATAAATTTCACCGGGTCTGGCCTATCCTATATCGCAATATGCACTAGCCTAGGGCTCCGCTAATTACGATATGCGATAGGGCTTCAGACCCGAAAATATATATATCGTATTTGATGGCTTGGTAGGTTGGCCATATTGCTGCGCGTATTGTGTATAAGGCCCAGGCTCTGCCAACATGCGATATGCGATTAGGGGTCAGACTCGATAATGTATACAATGCAGTTCATAGTGATGTTGGGTCCGAAGGCTAGGGGCACGCCATATATACATATAAACCTTGGACTTAGGCCAATTGCAATATGCGACAGGGTTGCGGACCTGACTTATGTGTGTAGTGTGGTTTATAATGCCGTTAGGTCTGGCCCTTATGGCATGCGTTATGCACCCAAATTGAGTGTGATAAGTGAAAGAGGGATGGTCTATGTATTTTGTGAAGGGCCTCCTTTGTAAAGGGATTATAATGGGACAATGATGCGATGAAGGTTTTTGGAAGCTAAACAAACCCCGATGAGCATATGAATGAAGGGCTTAACAAGGTTATATGTGAGGGATTTGTTAAGGGGCTTTCACCATTTGTGAATGGAAAATTGGGCTCTTCATAGAATTAAAATCACAAGGATGAAAAAGATCATTCAGAGAGATGATAGATCAGACTTATAGGGGACCTGTTAACACCCAGGTTGTCCTCTTTGACTCCCAAGAGGATACGGCCGGGGTAACTACTAACCAACTTTGGGCTGCAGCTTCTAGCCCAGCTGCAGTCAGAGAGGGCTCTCTCTATGTGGTATGGTCACTGCTTGCAGTGAAGGTTTTAGGCTAGGTAGGATATGTTTTTTGGTTGTTGAAATGTTTGGTTGGGGAGGATGCTTCTGATATCTCTTAGGCTCTGTGTTCAGGAAAACTAGTCCATTGGGCAATGGGGTCTTTGAGTGCTGTTCCCTTGATATCTTGACTGAGATGCAGATGTGTTTGCAGGGCCTATAGGTATACTGTAAAACAACGTGTAAAGACTGAGTGTGAGACAATGAACAACTAATCAAAGAGCATTTAAGAATTCTTTGCTTGAGCTGACTGGTGTGAAAGAAACGAGGTGATATAGTATTAAAGGTGGCACTTAAGAATCAGTCTTTAAATACTATAGCTGAAGAAACATAAAGAATGACTAAGATTGAGCTCAGGGTATTTCAGATATTAAATCCTGCAACTATTCTTCTTCTTAGCCATTTAGTTTTGAGCACATGAATAACAGTGAAAAAACACAACGGAAAAGTGACAAACATACATGAAACAGAGGGCAAATAGAAAACTTATTGTTC
>APFE031154502.1:22544-48263 GCA_000404065.3 Pinus taeda
GAGGGGATATTTATGCATTGTGGGGTTTATACACCATGGTGTTTATAATAATAGGGATAGGGGGGTATAGGGAGCTAGAATAGTAGAGTTAGCTGTTAGCACGGAGAAACACATGAGTAGGAGCTAGATCAACCAAGTTTTCTTTGAAAAGCAACTTGAAACAAAGAGTAGATCAAAATGAAAATATTTTTGCACAAGAAATGTGGCTTCTTAAAGCCATAAGAATTCTTCAAATATGTAAATCTCTATGCTTAGTGTATCTTGGGAAAAGGTGTTAGTTATGAGTAATATCCATATGAAAACAGGGGAATTAGTCATGCACCAGTATGTTTCCTTTCTTGTAGATGTTTCAGCAAGCTTAGTCTTGGAAGAGACAACTTTTCTGCAACCCCAGCTACCTACCCAACTAGATTTCCTAGCATTTTTTTGTTCCTTCTTGGAGGGTGCACTTGGACTTGCAAACCCTTTGAATGCCTTTTCTTTTGATTGGCTTTTTCTTTCATTTCCTATCTAATGCAACCCTTATCCCTTCCAAGGTCCCAGATTAGACAGTTGGGAACCTTTGTTTCTCTGCCTATCTACTGATCTGCCAAGATTAAACAGTTTGGACAGATATCATTCTCTATTCTACAACAAATAAATTGAAAGCATGGCATGGTCCAGATTAGACTGTTGGGCCATCCATCAAAAGTAAGTTCATGTAGAAACTGAGACAGGCATTAGTCCTTTCTGAGGAAATATGTGATCTTTGCATCATCAAAGCAGAGCATATTTGGACCTTTGATCTCCAATCATGAAATATGAAACCTATTGGTATAGGTATCTAACAGTACCCATTCCAAATTTTCTATCAAAGCATGTTTTAATAGGGTGGTAGTTGTGGCCACAACACTTTCATCCCTCTTATGATATCCTTGTGTATATTGATGGAGGAAGATTTCTGAGGCTAGGACAAGATGGATCGGGAGGATGGTTCTGCTTGGAGTTGGAGGAAGACTCAGGTTGTAGTTTTCCATCTTTTTTTTTAGCTTACATCAATAAAGAAATGTTGTTATGTTCCTGATATTTATCATGTTTATGCATTGATCCATGTTGTGATTTGTTTATAAATATTATATTAATGCATAATTGTTCATTTTCTTATATGATCTAATGTATATATCATGAACATGCATTCTGTTACTACTATTGTATATGATTTTCTTGGATAACTTATAGGTTTCAAAGGCATCAGAAGAAGCAGAGGGTTTGAACCTTGTGGGATCTACCAAAACGTAGGACCTCCAGGTAAGGACACTTCTTCCTAGTTCAGTAGTTAAAGCATTTAAATTGTTTGTTTACGCATTTCGTGCTGATGTATTCCCTCCACTTTGTTGGGGTTTTCAACCCAATACCCTAGGGTGTTCCCACCTGCAACAACTAGAACAAACTCTTTCAGGAGACCTGCAAATCAAGGACGTAGATATATATATATATATAGATATATAACAATCCGGATAATAAGGACTATGTGAAAGGATCCATCACATGGGCACAACCATCTAAATGAAAAGGATCATCTGTAAATCTAAGATCCAAGGTATGGACGTAGCCATCCGAGATAGAAGGATCACCATAAATGGAAAGTACCCACGGTATGGTTACATCCATCCTATAGCAGAAACATGTGTACAATCATGAATCATATATATCTCCATGCATCTTGATTCATATCAGAGAAGACTCAGGGTCTTGCACTCCATCCAAACCCGATCAAAGTATGAATTCTAACATGTGAGTGAATGTGTCGAAGTCGAACATGCTAGAAAACCACTTGATTACCAGCCAATGATGTGGACTGTTAACAGGCACAAGAGAAACCACCAATAATGACAATGGTTCTCAAGATACAATAGTATAATCCAGGAATGTGAAAAGGAATTTGAAGTCAAACACTCATGGAATCACTCGATCAAAGGCCATTGATGAAAACCTGTCATCGGATATGAAGAAATTTCCATTAAGGCATGCAAGCTCTAAGGTACTAAAAGGGAGTCTCTGAGTCATCTTCCTGGATAATGAGCTAAAGTCAACAGGAAGTGACCCGTAGAAGGAGGGCTATGAAAAGTCACCCATCATCGACACGAAAAGAGGAATAAAGTGGAATGAAATGAACAAGATCCAAGGCTGTAGCAAAGGGTCAGACTATGTATAGGTAATAGACTACAGAAAGGACTTCTCTTGAAAATTGGTGACACGACTTTGGCATGTGGCATAATATGACTCAACATAGGACTAGAGGCCATGATGACAAAGTAGAATAGTCAGATGGAGGAAAAAATGGATCACCCAAACACAGGATGACAAGTGACTGAGTGAGGATATCTCGAAACTGACACGAGAAGCAGAAGAGTGTCATGTTCAAGAGTGACATGCTGGATGTTTCATTTTCGTTTTTCCCCACTATTTCTAGTGAGTACCCAAATTATTTTTTATCACAAGCTTGAAGGGGATAGCATATGCTTGTCATATAAGTTCATTCTTCGAATGAATCCATCTCAGTAAGTCTTATGAGCCCTAGGAAGGATAAAATCGATCTCATCATGGTGATGAGTCTTTCGTCATAAAAATTTTAATGAGTCTGATGGAAGAATAACTCGGTATATTTTTCATATTTAGAGAGTTTGAAAAACAGATGAAGAAGAAAAATCCATCATATCCCTTTTTGTAATTTTTCCCTCGAACACAAAAAGGTAGAAAATAATATTCGAGAGAACCTCTTGAACATGTCGATCAAGGTGTACCATTTTTGTAAATAGTCAATCTCAACCCAAAAAGGGGTAAACATATACTGAGATGATGTCAATTCATTTAATTTAATGAGTTCAATAAGACAAGTACTCAGTGATATTTTCATGTTTCGAGAGTCAAAAAAGAGCTTAAAGATGACTCCTTGGGGGTTCCTTTTTCGTTTGTTTTTAACGAGTCTGAAAAAGAGATAAAACAAAAAATCATTGAATAAGTCGAGAATAATCACTATATCCACCAAAAAGTATCTCTAATTACACAAAGATAACCACCGATCACTGATATTGAGAAAAAATAATAAAATAATGGCTAAAATGAAATTAAAACTTATAAATAGACTACAAGTCAAATATTTTTACCATTTCATTCGAGTAATTTTGAGAGTGAATTTTTACCCCAATTTCCTTGAGTTTCAGGCGAACGGTGCGGGAGATCTAGGGTGTCATTTCTCGAAATGCCAGCAACAGGTAATAAATTTACCTTTGCTTTTGCATTTCATTACATTTTTATGGATTTTTATTGGATTTTTTGTTGCAAGGAGGGATTTTGATTTTTAACAGCGCGGGAAATCATCGCAAGTTTGCTCATCGAACCCATGATGGTAACCCCTAAGCCAAAAGGCCCTCACAATGGCATCATGCATTTAATAAAAATATACACGATGACTGCGGGGCATAATTTTTTGGGAAAAATATTCCTTTTAGGGAAAAATATTTGAATTTTAATTCGTGGAAAAGCATTTAACTTACGTTTAATGATGTTTTGAAGGAGAGTTTTGCCAATACAGTCCTTGAATGGAAGGAAAGAGGCCATGAGGTAGAATACCATCAGGTAGCCCAAGATACAAAATGTACCAATGCTTTGAGGAACTATGAGTTGTTGAAGTTTTTCAGGACTACAGGTCTGACAGCTCAAGACAAGTTGCTGCATTACTTGATCAATCTATGGGATATTGATCGGGAAATATTCATTATTGGGGACTAGGATGTTGGAAATAATACCAAGAGGGGGGTGAATTAGTATTATCAAATCAATAATTTAATTTCCCAAACTGCTTTATATACACTAGTTAAGCTAAGTGAACTAGTTTGTACATACGACTATACTTAAAGCAACTAGCATATATGCAGATAACTTTTGATTTAGATAGTTTATCATGTATTGAAATTTAACCGGTATATCAAAGATTTATTATACAGTGCAATAAAAGTAGAATAAAGCATCACACATAAGAAACACACATGAACACCAAGATATAAGGTGGAAACCGAATGTGGGTAAAAACCACCTGCTGTTGTCACCTTTGTCTTCTTTTAATGATAAGAAAATATGTTTACAATCTTGTACTAGTGCAGACTCATACCAGTATGCAAGCACCCACTTGCAGAAGGCTACAACCTTCTCTCGTTCTCTAGCTACTACTGGAAGGGAGATATAACCCCCTAGCTCTTGTACTAGCCAATATGTTTACTAGTACGTAGGTGCCAGACTACAAAAAACTCCACTCTTCTACCAGGGACCATGTTTCATGAACTTTTAGATTAGATACTCCTGGAACACAACACCACAATCTAAAGGCCACATTTCATTCAACTTTCATACTGGACCCATCTACAACATCATAACTACAATACAATCATCAAGTACATCTACATCAACCAATCACTGAAACTCAATCATCATAGCCTTATTCTGATCATTCAAAACATTATCACCAGAATACAGTCACCAAAACCCAAAGCAAAACCTAGAACTTTGCAACAGCAAAAAAAAACAACTGAAACATAATTCATAAGGTATACGCTACTTCCATGTGTCGAACCAGCGTGTATATGCGCTTTTATCAAATCCAACTAGCGTACACATCTATAAATATTAATTCATAATTTTGCAACTTTTCCATACTTCAGTTGTACCTAGATCATAACATTTACAGAATAACACGTGTCAATATTTAGATCTAGACTATACATGACCACACCATATAATGATAATTCATTTCAAGCCTTAATATCCTGATCCATCATTAGATCTTATCCCTCATCAACTGCTAAGGTTCTTCCTTGGTTCAAATCAAGCAAAACACCATAAGCAAATAACCTGCATACTAGATCTCACACTTCATCAGATATTCAATACTTTCACGCCTTGGCCTAATGATCTTCTCCTCCTTATATAGTTTTAGGCCTTTCTCAATAACACAAAACCACTTAGGACCAATACCTTGGACCAAATGCCTAGGGTCAATACCTCAGACCAAATACCTTGGACCAATACCATGGATCAAAATACCTTGGACGAAATACCTCAGACCAAAAACTTAGCTTTCCAACATATACACGCTTTTCCTTCTATGAAAGTGCGTGTGTACATATATGCTACTTGTGTTCAGTGAACCTACATGTATACGCAGCTTGGTCAAGGTGAACCTGCGTATACCTTTCTTTCTTCATTTTTTGTAGTTTGATTTGTAATTATTTGTTGTTGAAATGTTTCACCGTGATCTTTCATCTGAGTGAGTTTCCATCAAGGACAACACTTGTATCATAATTCAAACAATCTCCCCCTTTGGACTTGATGGCAACAACAACACCAAGTCACTCTCCCCTTTTGACATCAAGGGCAAAGGGTGGACCAAGATAATTTCCCCCTTTGACATACATTATGTTGGTCATGCTCCCCCTGAGTACATGCTGAAATATTTGATTGAGATTCCCTTTTGTACATGATGAGATGCAATGAAACCATCCATGCTCTTCCTGAGTACAAGTAGAGTCTGCAAAGAAATATTTTCTAAAATAATAACATGACTCTATAACTCAACTATGTGAGGATGACCTTCCTATCACCAATGACTCATACATACATCCATCTCCCAACCGAGTGGGGATATACCAAATTTGACTCATCCACCCAACCAAATGGGGATATACCGATTGTTTATACATGACAAAAAAAGAAATATTACATCATCCATCCCATGTAAAGTGGGGATACAAATTACTTCATTTGTCCAAGAGGACTCATATCACTTCCTAGACTTTTACATGACTTGAGTAACAAATGGTATAAATATTTGAAGCCATAGCTGGAATCAGCAACCATAATGCCAATAATGTTGAATGTACGTGAAGGCTAATGCTCCCCCTGAACTTGTGCTACCCATGCATTGTTAACAGGTCAATGATTAAGGCATCTTTGTCAGTCAGATAAAATTAATGAACAGAGCATATAGACATTAATCATCAATATCAGTTAGTGCACCCATATCAGATCCTTCCCCACTGTTTTTTCTTTTCTGAAACACATATACACTCCTTTACCCATAGAAAGCGCATGTGTATGCTACTATACTTCATGAAACATGCGTATAATAGTCTTTTTCTGAAAAAGTTGGATTTAATGGCGGGATGATGCAACAACTACTCCCAACTTTTGTCTAAGATATTCAAATGTCTCTCTGGGCAGGGGTTTAGTGAATATATCAACAACCTATTCTTTGGAGGGAACATACTCCTATTTGACCTTTTGTTCAAGCAATTGTTCACATAGAAAATGGTATTTGATGGGTATGTGCTTGGTGTTTCAGTGCATGACTAGATTCTTTGAAATATTGATGACACTTGTATTATCACATAGTATGGATATCGATGGAGTGCATGTGATCTAAATGTCTTGCAAGGTTTACATCATCCAAAGTAGTTGTGAGTAGAAAGATACAACAACCACATATTCCGATTCAGCTGTAGATAGCAGAATTGAACTTTGTTTGTTTCTTAACTAGGACGCTAACCTGGAACCCATATAGAATGCACCATCACTAGTGCTTTTTTTGTCATCAACACTTCCTCCCCAATCTGCATCTATATATGCATGAAGAGTGAGATTTGTATCTCTAGGATACCATAAACCAAAGTTCTATGTTCCTTGAAGATATTTGAAAATTCTTTTGACTGCCTGAAGGTGTGATTCCTTTGGATTTGCTTGGAATCTTCCCACTATTCCTACTACATGCATGATGTCAGGTCGAGTACCTAGCAGACTTCCAATCATGGATTTGTAAGTTGGTTGATGTAC
Organism: Pinus taeda; assembly: GCA_000404065.3. NCBI lineage: Eukaryota > Viridiplantae > Streptophyta > Pinopsida > Pinales > Pinaceae > Pinus > Pinus taeda. Next base: position 29,409 of record APFE031154502.1, read on the forward strand.
TGCTGTTGATTCATCATTTGAGATGAGACTCCATCCTGTTACCATTGGGGTACATACAAGTTTAGAATCTTCCATGATGTACCTTTTCAAGATCTGTTTGAGATATTTGGTTTGTGAAAGAAAAATACCATCTCTATTTTGTTGAAATTGTAGACCAAGAAAATAGGTAAGTTCATCAAGCAAGGACATTTAAATTCTTGCTGCATTACTGAAGAAAAATTCTAACTCATGGATTCTTCATTACTACCAAAAATGATATCATCAACATAAACAACAATAATTAGCAATTTATCAGTGTCAATCTTTGTTTATAGATTGCTATCTGCTGAACCTTTTGAAAAACCTTGTTGGTGTAGATATTTGTCAAGCCAGTAGTACCAGGCCTTTAGAGTCTGATTTAGGCCATAGAGAGCCTTTTTGAGTCTGCATACAAGTTTTGCATCATCTCGAAGAATGAATCCTTTTGATTGTTCAATATAAACTTCTTCTTCTAAATCTCCATTAAAGAAAGCAGATTTTACATGCATTTGGTATCCTTTGAATTTATGAAAGCTAGAAAGAGCAAGAAACATCCTTATGGCTTCAAGTCTAGCAACAGGTGCAAAAGTTTCTTCAAAATGTATACCTTCTTGTTGAGCATACCGTTTACAAACAAATATGGCCTTGTTTCTAATGACTTCTCCATTTTCATTCAGTTTGTTTTTGAATATCCATTTAGTTCCTATAATATTTTTATCATGAGGTTTAGGAACTAATTGCCAAGTATTATTATTTTCAATTTGCTCAAGTTCTTCATTCATGGCCTTGACCGAACATTCATCTTTGCATGCTTCATTTACATTTTGAGGTTCGATGGAGGATAGTAATGCTAGATAGCTTGAGATTTCTGTAATAGTTCTTCTTGTCTATACACTTGCTCTTTTTCCCTAAAATTTGAGTTTCTAGATGATTTTTTCTGAACATACCTGGATGGATTCTTTTCTTCTACCGTTATCTCTTCTTCTAGTGCTTCATTGGTTTCTTCTTCAATACATCGTGATTTGATGTGGGAAAATACTCCCCATCTTCTTCATTGTCATAATATTCTATTTTTGTTTGTTTTGGATTTTTGCATGCTTCATCAACTAAAAAATTAATACTTTCAACAATTTTCCCAAGTCTTTTATTATAACATTTATATCCTTTACTTCAGGAAGAGTAACAAAGAAGAATACCTTCATCTGCTCTGGGCTCAAACTTACCAAGTTTTTCTAAGTCCTTTTGATATAATATTTGCTTCCAAAAACTTTAAAGTATTTTATAGTAGGAGTCTTACCATACGAAAGTTCATGTGGAGTTTGAGTGCTATTCACCCAAACATTTTCTTGGTTGATAATAGTTATGGCAACAAATGTAGCTTCACCCTAGAAGGTTGCAAGAGTTCTAGATTCATCTAGCATAGCTCGATCCATTTGTTGAACAGTTCTATTCATTCTTTCTACCACTCCATTTTAGTGAGGAGTCCTTGCGATGGAAAATTGCCTTTTTATTCCATGTTGTTCACAAAAGTCAAAGAATTCATCCGAGGTAAATTTCCCTCCTCAATCAAATCTAAGGCATTTGATTTTTTGATTTGATTCATTTTCAACCAGAGCTTTGAAGGCTTGGAACTTTTCAAATGCTTCATCTTTATGCTTTAGCGGACCTATCCAACACATTCTGGAAAAATCATCAATTAACAAAATAAAGTATTATTCTCCACGAGGTGACTTTTTCCTTGATGGTCCACATAAATAAATATGAACAAGTTCAAGAGGCTTACTAGTCAACCCTTCTTTTTCAATGAAGTGAGCTCTAGTTTGCTTACCGAATTGACATGATTTTCAAGGATGCTGATATCTAGAAGATCATGAACAACCTTGAATCTGCATGTTTTTCTTATTTGAGAAAATATTAGATGTCCCAATCTTCTATGCCACAGCCAGTTTTCATCATTTCTTCTTAGATAACATTGTTGTTGTCCTCCCTTGAGTATGTATAAGTTGTTTGGAGTTCTTGTACCTTTGATCACAGTCTCCCATGTATCAAGTTCATGAACATCCGTTTGATTGAAACACCACTTGATTTCCTTGATCATACATTTGACTGACACTCAACAGATTATGCTTTAAACCATCTACATACATAACATTTCCATCTTTAACCTTTTCTTTCAAGAAAATAGATCCTTTACCTTTTATGACAGCAGGAGTGTCATTTCCAAATGAGACATTCTTTTCCTTTTCCAAGGCATTATATGAGTGAAGTTTTTCCTTGTCACCTATCATGTGTTTTGAGTATCCACTGTTGATATACCACTGATTTTCTTGTACTTCTGCATACAAGGCTATACCACATCTTTTTGTTTGAGATTCTTTCCTTCTCCATATCTTGGGATTTAATGGAGTTTTCTCCTTTTGAGATGATTGCCGAAATTTTCTCCTGCATTTAGATTCTTCATGACTTAAGTTGTTACAGGTTGAGCATTCTATTTCATTTTCAAGAAGAGAAAAGTTATTATAGTAAATTTTCTTGACCCCTGTTACATTCCTTTGATTTCGTGCTTCTCTAGTCATGATGATTTTGTAAGCAACACATTGAGCATATTTGTGTCCAAAATTATGACATGAAAAACATTTCCCATTAAATAAGTTCCTGTGACTATCGAATCTATTGCCCTAGTGATTGTAGTTTCTATTGATATTCATCTTTGGAGAAAATTGAGTATGATTTACATAAGATTAGTTGTGGCTTCTATCCATCCTTGGAATAAATTGAGTCTGTTTTACCTGGTGATCTGCTTTATGCCTTTGCTAACGATTTTGATACTTTTACTGGTCTTTGCTGCATCAAGATAGCTTTTAGTGGAGGTTGACGACTTCTGTGATTGAGATGCTTCTTCAATATATCCAAGACTTGTCTTTATCATAGGAGAATGCTGCACTTTGATAATTTCATCTAAGGTTTCTGATCCTTTAAAAAATATAAGGTTGAGAGATTTTGTTTTCTCAAGATCCTTTCTTATACCCACAATTTCACATTCTAGTTTTTCATTGTGTTTTTATTTTTCAACAAGTTGGTATGTCAAGGTATCTATAATCGTATTCTTTTCTTCTAAATAGATTTTGAGTTTAGAAATTTCTTCATGAAGGTCTTCTTCTTCTAAAGCATCCCAAAAATTATCATAATCATAAGCCATTAGAAGTCTATAGTCATTACTATTTTCATCTTCATCACTATTTGATAAACCATCGCTATCTTCATGAGTATAGTAACTTCTTTTATTTACAACTTGTTTTCTATTCCATTTTGCATATTCCTTCCCTTTTTCATATTTATCTTTATGAGGACATTTGGCAGCATAATGATCGACTTTACCACAGGCAAAGCATTTGAAGGGTAGCTTACCTCTAAATCTTCTGGAACCCCGTTGAAGCTTCTTGACAAATTTTACCTCATCTTCTTCTTCTGAAATATGTCCTAATTCATTGTGTTATTCCTTTACTTTTGTTGAAGCTTTAAATGCAGCTTCTCTCATATCTGATGGACCTCCTTTTCTCATCTCAAAGGCAGTTAAGATTCCGTGAAGTTGTGTCATAGTGATAGTTTGTAGAGCCTATTTTTCTTCTATGGCAAACACTTTTGATTCAAATTTAGCAGACAAGGATCTCAAAACTTTCTCAACTAAGGTAACTTCCTTTATATCTTCACCCAGATTATTCATACAATTAACAACCTCATCTATACGTAAGAAGTAACTAGCTATACTTTCATCACTGTGCATCTTAAGAGTTTCATATTGAATTCTAAGAGTTTGAAGTTTAGCATGTTTTACCTAAGAGTCTCCTTCGTATCTCAGAACGATTTTGTCCCATATTTCTTTGGATGATTTGAGCTACATGACTTTGACAAACTCTGAGTGTGACAGACTTCCCAATAAGGTATTGACAACTTTGGCATTGGTTTCATATTGCTTCTTACATACCGTATTTGTAGGAATTGTTGTTGGAAATGTATATCCTCCTTCCATAATTTCCCAAACATCAGTTCCAAGTGATTGTAGATAGGTTGTGGTTCTTATCTTCCAATAAAAAAAAATTCTCCCATCAAAGATTAGTGGTTTGATGGATCCCACACTTTCTTGATTACTCATGATGATGGATCTCCCTTCAAGCAATCAAGCTTCTTCTGAAGGACCTGCTCTGATACCAATTGTTGGAAATAATACTGAGAGGGGAGTGAATCAATATTATCACATCAATAATTTAATTTCCCAAACTAATTTATATACGCTACTTCAGCTAAGTGAACTAGCATGTACACGTGACTATACTTAAAGCAACCATCATATATGAAGAGAACTTTTGATTTAGACAGTTTATCATGTATTGAACTTTAACTAGTATATCAGAGATTTATTAGACAGTGCAATAAAAGAAGAATAAAGCATCACACATAAGTAACACACATGAACACCAAGATATAAGGTGGAAACCCAATGTGGGTAAAAACCACCTGCCGTTGTCATCTCTGTCTTCTTTTAATAATAAGAAAATCTATTTACAATCTTGTACTCGTGCAGACTCATACCAATACGCAGGCACCCACCTGCAAAAGGCTACAACCTTCTCTTGTTCTCTAGCTACTACTAGAAGGGAGCTACAACCCCCTAGCTCTTGTACTAGCCAATATGTTTACTACTACGTAGGTGCCAACATACAAAAAACTCCACTCTTCTACCAGGGACCACGTTTCATGAATTTTCAGACTTAATACTCCTGGAACACAACACCACAATTTGAAGGCCACGTTTCATTCAATTTTCATATTGGACCCATCAACAACATCATAACTGCAATACAATCATCAATTACATCTGCATCAACCAATCACTGAAACTCAATCATCATAACCTGAATCTGATCATTCAGAACATTGTCACCAGAATATGGTCACTAAAACCCAAAGTAGAACCCAGAACTCTACAACAGTAAATGAAAACAACTGAAACATACTTCATAAGGTATACGTTACTTCCTTGCGTCAAACCAACATGTATACATGCTTTTTCAAAGCCAACCAACGTACACATTTGTAAATATTAATTCATAATTTTGCATCCTTTCTAGACCTTAGTTATACCTAGATCATAACATTTACATAATAACAGATGCATCAGTATTCAGATCTAGACTACACATGATCAAACCATATAATGATAATTCATTTCAAGCCTTAAGATCTCAATCCATCATTAGATATTATCCCTCATCAACCGATAAGGTTCTTCCTTGGTTTAGATCAAGCAAAGCACCATAAGCCAATAACTTGCATCCTAGATCTCACACTTCATTAGATATTCGATACTTGCACACCTTGGCCTAATGATCATCTCCTCCTTATATAGTTTTAAGTGTTTCTCAATACCATGGATCAAAACCACTTAAGACCAATACCTTGGACCAAATACCTAAGGTCAGTACCTCGGACCAAATACCTTGGACCAATATCATGGATCAAAATACCTTGGACCAAATACCTCGAACCAAAAACTTAGCTTTCCAACATATACGCGCTTTTCCTTCTGTGAAATTGCATGTGTACATATATGCTACTTGTGTTCAGTGAACTTGCGTGTATACGTAGCTTGGTCAAGGTGACGCTGCGTATACCTCTATTTCTTCATTCTATGTAGTCTGATTTGTAATTCTTTGCTATTGACATGCTGCACCGTGATCTTTCATCTAAGTGAGTTGCCATCAAGGAAAACACCTGTATCATAATGCCAACATAGGAGTTGGTATTAGAGGAGACATATATTTACTTTATCACTAGATTGTCTACAATAGGAGAAAGAGTTCAACTCTTTGAATCTCATCTTAGAGGTGAGAGCATCAATACTCTACTCGCAAGACATTTCCCAGGTGCCGAGATAACAATGGGTGGGAAGGTGAAGATAGCGAGAGTCACTAATCTTCCCTTGAGTACGATCCTATTCACCATAGCTCGCGTAGTTGGGATGCAAGATTCACATGAGACTTCGAAATCCCAATTTCATTATGCAGTAGAGTGCCTCACTTCAACAACATTCAACTCGTGTTCGGGGTTACAGGCCAATATGAAGAGGCAGTTGACCAAGGGTAAGCGAAGAAGCCTAAACAGTTTGGCTTCAGCTTGATTATGGTTACTTTATTTCTCGAGCGCATGCCCCTATTTTTTTATTAGTGGACAAAGGTACCCGATCCTGCTCCACAAGATCTGAGACTAGTTAGATGGAGTGAACTCATGCCTCGAGGAGGAGGGGGTCAACAGAGGCATTTTCCTCCGCATTTTTTTATTTGGTTGCATCACCAATTGATCATTGTGGATGACTATGCCTATGCAAGCATAGATTTCATATGGGACCTGGATCTACCTCTGCCACTGAGTGAACAGTGGATTGATATAGGTAAAACTTGTTTTTGGATTTTTCAAGTTTTTATGAATGTTTTGTAAAAGTGTAATTGAGATTTAACTTGTGATAAATGTGTAGATGTTGAACCATAAAGGCCACCTGGCATGTCGCCAATAGCATGGTGAATAACCCAGTAGGTAGGAGATACTCCCTATGAGGAAGGAGCATATCCCATGGTAAAGATGGAACGTAATCTAGATGTAATCACTTGATGGATTCCAAAATACACAACTATAGATGATGTACCATTGCGATACCATGTGAGACTACATTTTCCATTAGGCCGAATGATTAGGGTAGTCTCGTGTTATCACGAGCATCATGCAGGCACTTAGCTTTTCTAGCTATTTTTTGTACATGTTGTAGGATTTGAAAGCCATGTGTCTCGGAACACTTTATTTTTTTAGATTTTAATGTTAAACACTCTGACATACGCGATATATATATATATATATATATATATATATATATATATATATATATATTATATATATATATATATATATATATATATATATATATATATATATATATTTATATATATATATATATATATATATATAATATATATATATATATATATATATATATATATATTCATGTTTTATTTTCTACTTATGTGTCCATGTATCATGATGATACAATTAATTTTAGAAATTACGCAATTTTCTATCAAGAACATAATTTGCTAATGCATCTGTTAATGTATTCAAATTGCATGGAATATGTTGATATGTGATAAAATCAAAATTTCTTTCCAGTAATCAAACACAGATACATACACAAAATTTGTGGATTCCTTATTGAGTAATGACTATTCAATTGTAACACAATGAGTTGTGAATCTAACTTAACAACTAAATTTCTAATGCCAAGAGCAACTGCTTTTGAAAATAGTTTAATAACTACACTGTATTCAACAATATTGTTAGTTGTCCATCCCAGGAAAATACCTTGTAAATCAACCAACTCGCCATCAGGGGAAAAGAGTTCCCAAACTGTGGAAGACAAGTTCTGTGTGCTACGATAAGCACCATTAGGAAAATCAACATAATTATTTGATGACATATGCAAATCGAGTGGAACACAAGGTATGCAGAAAACACATGTCTGTAAAGCAAACAAATACACCAAAAATCAAAAGAGTGCACACCAATGAATTCACACACTAATGTACAAAAGTAATATTTACATGGATGACCATGCATAAAAAGTTTAGATGGAGTCCATTTTCGGACTTGGGTAGTCAATCAACAAAGAATAAAACTGAAGTTTCACAGTTGGAATGACGTGTAAGGATTGACTCGGCCAAATAATAGAGTATAACTCATAAAAGGCTATGCCCCCATGCCCCCAGGGTGAGTGAGGGTTATGAGTCATAAGATGAAAACCCCATTGTAATAATGGGAAAACGGTAGAGAATCAGTGAAAAATTATCATGGAAGGAGGCAAGAAAAACTTAATCTCATGACGAGGTAAAGATGCCCCCAATTGAAAGATTTTGAAAATTTCAGGTTGAACTAAAATGTCAACATGCAGGGTTGTGGTAATATTTCCCATACTACCTTCAGAATGGACTTCGTGCACCAAAAGAGGCGTTTGAAGTGGATGTGTTGGGTTATGAGAAATGAAAGCTTCAAAAAATCAAGGAATCACACTTAGACTTGGAATAAACGAAGAATGATGATGAATATCATTCCAAGGAGTTTCGTTAAGAGACATAACCTCAACAATACTCTCATCGGTAGGGAATGTCTCGTTCAAAGGATTTGGGGAATCCCAAGAACCAATCCAAGGAGATTGTGCATAAGTATCCAGGTTCATACTGAAAACAACATGACTTTCTGAAGCAGTCATTGAAGATGAGACAATTTCTTGATAAGATTGTTCTAATGGACTTAATGACATAGAATCACCAAATGAATCAATCTAATCCAGAGAAGGAATAATCCAAGGATCTGTAGAATTAGAGATCGTATTGATTGAAGTGATATTCAAAGGTGGGAGAGAAAAAGTACCCATTAAAGTAGAATCTTTAAAAAGACTTGCCCCCACGGTCTCATATGGAACTTCAGTATTCCCCACACATGGTACATTTCCATTTGATGCATTGGAGGAGAAAAAAAGACAATTGGTCGACGGTGACAATTTTCCCTTCGTGAGGAAAACGAAGCACCTAGAACAAAGAAGAAATTACAAAAAACATAGCATGGGTCCAACTTCGCTCGAGAAGAAGGTTGTAATTGAAATTCACATCTACAACTTCCACTTCTAGCTCAACAATCTTTCCTTCCAACATGATAGGAAAATTTGTGAGAATACCCTAAAGATGGGAGCCTCTGCCATCAAATTCCTCCAAAGTGTTCAGGAACTGGTTAAGGGGAGGAGAGCCAATGGCCTTCCAACATGAAACAGAAATGATGCAAGTGGAAGCACCTTCATCAATGATAGTCTCGTGGATCATCTTTCATTTTATAATAACTTGAATCCGAAAATAAATCTAATGAGGAAGGCAAGGAACATGGTTTTCAAGATTGAAAGTAATTAAACTCAAATCGGAAGGATCAATGGCTCCTATGGTAAACAATAATGATTTCCACTATGTTGGACATGTTTGGAGAACTTCCAAAGAAGACATGAACGAAGGCACTTGAGCTAGATCTTCGACTATATTATAATGTTGTGCAACTCTAGCATTTGGATTATAGTATGATTTCTGAAGCACACCTTTGGGAGGTGGTCGAATCGTGAATTCATTCTTAGGTCGCTCAATATTGAGTGGACCGAAACTCGGTGCAGCAGAAGTAGAAGGTATATTAGTTACTTCTTTCTCCATCGTCTTCTTTTTAAGGGTTTGATATAGTCTTTCGATCGAGTAGCAACAAAGATAGGCAATGAACCTTGCATCATGAAAACTGGAGAACCAGAGTAGGCAGAGGATTGTGGTTCATCTACCAACTGATCCGTTGAGATGGAAATGTCTCTTTCAAAACAGCCAGAGTCCCTTTCAATAAATGGTTAACTTCAGTACGTCAGGGACAATCCTTGGTATAATTGTCTTCCTCACAAATGAGGCAAGGATATTTCGGCTTTCATTTGGAAGCATCATCAGGAGATGACTTGGGAGGATCTTGTTTTGGGGTATCAGATTTGGCTTTACCTTTATCCTTTTTCTTACCTTTCGAGGTTTTATCTGCCGCAGTAGACTGGATGACATGGACCTCAGAGGTTTTACCAGGATTTGACAGATTTTTTGAAGGATGATTGGAACTAGTATCTGAAACAATTTTTTTCTTCGAAGAAGTCTTAGTGGAAGTCTGAGACACTGATCCAATTATACAATCAACAAGTGGTACATCGGGAAACTTTGAAGATGTCAGATCTGAAGATGGTCTTGGAGCATCAGGCAACATTTCATTGAACATGCCAGATTGGGAATAGACTAAGTCTAAATATTGGGCATGAGAAATAACTTGGTCCTCGGTAACATAGCCACCAATTGCTATATCTTTAGCAATTTTGTTTACGAATGATTTTGTTAACCATTCAGTTAATAACTCATCAGGAATTTTGAACTTGATGAGGTGACACTGACATCTCCATTCATGGATATGGTCGGAAATATGTGTCACAGTATCTTGCTTAAGATATGTTAGCAAATTAGTACTAGTTTCATAACAAACTGGAAATTGGAAGTGAGTGAAGAAAGCCATAGCTAAAGAGTTAAAGTCAACATAGGTACCTCAAGGTAACTCGACATACCATTTTGCGGTAGCACATGTTAAGGTTCTCTGAAAGAGGTGAAGACTGATAGAATCATCGACATAAGAATTTGAAGAACACCATAAGTGATATGTCATCACATGGACTTGAGGGTCCTCTTTAGGTTTTCCTTCAAACTTAGGGCAATCGCTCAAAATTTTAGTAGGAACTGGAGGCTAGTAAGGCGAATGAAGAATGGGATTATTAGTTATACTCAAGACATCAGGCATTTCCAACATAGCTAAAAATGGCAATTATGGATTAAAGGGCATGTAAGGCCTTTGAGGAGGCCCAACTTGCAGGGTCCAACCTTGCTGGTAAGGGTTCTACCCCCACAGTGGAGGATTTTGACCATATGGGACTTGATTTTGCCCCCACTGAGGGGTAGCTTGACCATAAGGTGGATTTTTCCCAAGTTAAGGTTGATATTGACCTACCACAGGCCATTGATAAGCATTATATACGACATATGGATTATAAGGTTGTTGTACTTGTTGACCCTGGATATGAAGAGATTGGCCCTACTGTTGCTAGGATTGGCCTTGTGTTTGCAAGGTTTGACCTTGTTGATATACAAGTTGAGTTTGCTACTGCAAAGGTTGACCTTGCTACTACAAAGGTTGACCTTTTTGTTGCAAAGGTTGGCCTTGAGGATACAAGGGTTGAGTGGGTTGTTGAACAAACTGCATTTGTTGGTTCAAAGGTTATTGATATTGCTGCAAAGGTTGCCCCTGTTGTTGCAAAGGTTTCCCTTGTTGTTGTAACATTTTTTGGATAGTTCCTTGAGGCATACCCTTTGGGTATTGGTAAGTTATGTATGGGTTTTTACCATATGCATCGGGAATAGCAGATTGACCAGGTTGCACATAGGGTCCTGCTTATGGAATATAAGATGGATTTTGCAAGGCTTGTGAATCATATGGAACATAAGCATATTGGAGTGGAATATGAGCCATGTAAGGCTGTTGATACTAGATATTATCTACCCTAGATAGACCAACAAGGTTAGGTATACCACTAAAATAAAGTTGATTGACTCCAACCATGTGAGATTGTGATCCACTCACATGGGTTCCACCTGACGCAAGAGGAATGTTTAGATCCCCCCAGGTAGTGGTACATTCTATCCACTTGATGGAGGGGTGGAGGAACTTATAGAAGCATGACCTAAAATAGTCAATTGTACTATAATGGAAGGTTGAAATGATAGTACAGGTTGTGATGGTATCGTCGGTTGAATGCGAACTGACGTGACAACATTTTGCACAGGAATTTGATAGGTCGCATTTGGGATAAATGGACCAGTAGTGGGCATGGTATTAGAAGACCAAATAGGATTTTGATACAAATATGAAGCACTAGGAGTTCATGAAACTAATTGAGCTAAGGTTGTATAACCATGTGGAAGCATAGGCCCATTGGTTGTAGGAAGTGTGTGATATGAGACTCTTCCTGTAAAAGGAAAACCTTCTGGAGGAAAGTCATATTCTTGCTCTTCATCAGCATGAGGAGTGTGAGTATCAGAAACTTCTGGGTGACCTTAAGGAGAGGTTGGGATCTCACCTTCTTAATCCATGGGTGGAAACAACTAGCAAGGAGGAATCCGAGATGTATGAGGAGATAACTACAAAGGAACACCAGGTTGATCGTAAGGACTGTAAGGATGTTGAAGAGATATCACAACAGGATCAAATAATGGATTTAGTGGATATAAGACAAGCCTATGTGGACTCTCAAGGGTTTCTGGATTAGATTCTTGGGGTGACAAGGAATTTGAAGGTGGTGGATGAGAAGCAAGGGGTTGGATACTTGGGACAATCTGAAGTTCAAAGCATTGAGCTTCAAGTGACTGAGGAAGTTTCAGATGAACTCCTGGTGAAGACCCTTCAATATCAGACAATGAAGGGGAACTTTTGGGTGAACTTAATGGTTCGTCCATGATGATTTTCTCTCAAGAGCAGAAGAAGGAAAGATGATCTATTGAGGATTGATTAAAATTAAAATTTACAAGGGTTTACTGAAAATTGGGCTAAGAAGCAACTTCATGGGTTCAACATGTTATTGTTGGTGGTTAGTTTTATTAACACGAAACAACAAATAAATCAAAATGCATAAAAACTAGGCAAGAGGGTTGACCAAGTATCTGTGAAATGAAATATACACCCCAACTGAAGCCAAGGACTTAACATACAATGATCAATCTCCCCGAATGTTTTGTTTGGTGTATCATGTTTACAAGGTTCCTGACTCGGTTACTTGTGGCTAAAGGATAACAACCTAATGGGGTCTCCTAATATATACTCGATAGTACGGGGAGCACAAGTCCGTGTTAGTGTTTTCTAATGAAAACCCATTCAATGAGAGTGTCCCTATATACTTTTCATACTAAAGTGCCTCTGATATACCCGAAATTGCTATAAAACCTTCTATATACTTCCATACTGGGACAGGATTTCACCCACGGGATACACTGCAGGAAGTTAATGACAGCTGCTAAGTTTAAATACGGCAAAACACGTCTCTAGCCTAGACCTCTAGATATTTGTGTTAAGTGAAAAATGATCCTTAGGTTAATTGAGGTAAATTTTAGGTTAATCTTGAATTAAGTTTCAATTTTGATGGCTCAATAATGTCAAATGTTCTTAAAATGCAACTAAATGATGAAAATGAAAAATTTTCATTCAATGAAGGCTAAGCTACCAAAGGAAGAGAAATCACCAAGCAATGCATCAAACAATTCAAAATGCATCAAAACAATTCTTTCCAATGCAATATTTAAAAAATTAAATCTAATATTTTCATTCTACTAATGAATGCAATGCCAACATGCAATCCTATAGAAATAAAAATCTCTTTCATTTCACTAAGATGCAATAATGACTTTCCTTTCACTTTGATTCAATCAATGTAAATGAATGCAAAAAGTAAAGGGAAATGCAAAAAACTCACTAAACATGAAAATATATTTCACTTTATCATTTTGAATGCAAGGAATGTCTCGAAAATACTTAAATGGCAAACATTTTCACTTTTTGAAACATAAAAATGACAACAAGCATGTTCTTTCAGTTCGACCAAAGGAAACAATTTGTGATCTATGCTTGACAATGGAAGTAAAGCGATCTTCAAAGCATCAATATGATTCGACACTAACAAAAACAATTTCACGCCAAAGAACCAAAAGAAACTTATAAAATATGTCCTGATGCAGAAGACTCTTGAACAAGAGTAATCAATCTCTAAGAAGTAGACCAATCAATGAGTGGAGGGTGACATAAAAACCCTAGAAACCCTAGAAAGAAAACAATATTCAAACACGCATAAACCAAATAAAGAGACAATTGCAATCAATCAAGCACGATAATCAGGAGAAACACACCATAGACACACTGGAAAATCACTGACAGAGGGAAAAAACACTGAGAACAAGAACGAAAACCCTAATTTCTCTTATGCTTTGAGATCATCATGCCTCTTATAGGAAAAATGGTGATGAAAGAGTAATAATCATGACTGTAATTAACAAATCGGTGATGACATCACGACTCTGAAGGCCAACTGCGATGGGCGAGAAGAATGAGGGAAAAATATAAAAAAATCTTCAAGACTGTACAAAACTGAGTGTCCTCAAGCAATCACTAGCAAGTGAAAATAGTTACAGAGAAGCAAACAAACCAGAAAACTGATAGTTGGTCAAAATCATCACCAAATTAGGGTGAAGGATTGGATGGAAAGGGTTATAGTTTCCCCAGCAAAGTCACCATTTTGTTGTCTAGGAAATCCTCTCTGTAGATAGAGACAATCCCTCTAGCCCAATGAGTGGGACTAGAAACCTATGTGACAATCTAATAGACACTTTCCTAAGTTATAATTGAAATAAGATATGAAGAAGATGGCCTACCTCAATATAATTCTATCATGTATTCCTTTGTCAAAGACCTTGAATCACTTGCATCACTGGATCGGTCCTGCTACTCAAAGCATTTAAACACCTGCACAAGAGATCAAGACACAACAAGGCATGAAATACAAATAGAATAATCAAAATTAACCTACTTAACATATCAAGGAGTGTTAAGAGAAATGATACATAAGCATACACATTTATGGAGAATGAACCAACAATTGTATAGTAATATAATAAAGGAGGAATCGTACAACAAATCCTTGATGTCAATAGGTTCCCCTTGAATGAATGTCCAAGTCCAAGCTTAAGCTCTCCAAGCACTACTTCTCCAAGCCAAATGAGTAGCATATAGGCACAATCTCATCATAAGGGTGAAAATAACCAAAGACCAACCATTCAGGAATGGGAAAAGATGAATATATAGGTAGGGAAAGGGAGTTAGGATCTCTCCAAAGATAAGAGTAGGCCCTCATCTCAAGGAGGTAGCCCATAGGGATAAGACCAAAGTGCCAAGTTGAGAGAACTCAACCTCATCTACGTCGAACAACCTCCAGCTCGTCACTCTCTAAGCTTCTAGATCACGAAGATTCTCATTCTCTTTTGGAAAATTTCATTTTATGGATCATCACAAGTATACAAGAAAACAGAGTGATGGCATTGTGGGGATATTATAGTACAACTAGTGACCATCGCGATTTTTCAATATCATAAGAGCGGTGATTCTAAATTAAGTTTTTATAGCTATTTCCTTCAAGGGAAGCTCAAGGCATTTTCCAATCAATGTTTTATGGAGGATCTGAGCTACATATATGAATGAGTACACTGCATGATGGTCATGTTTTGGGAATTTTGGTGTATGTGACACAGAAGTGTGGGAGGTGTGACAAAATACTATGTAACACTCCTTAGACCATTCAAACTTCATCCCTTTCCTCTACAAAGATGTAATAAGATAGCCAATCTTCGAGTAGTTCATTATGAACCACGTATAATAACTTGCTAGTCCCATGAATGATCTGACCTCATCCACATTCCTAGGAGTTGGCCACTCCATGATAGCTTTAATATTTTACAGGTCCACTAATATTCCCTCCTTGGAAACTCCCGAACCAATATTGGGAATGATATAACCCCTTATAGTAACCAAGGGTGTAATATCCCTCGTGAAAAGTTCATGTAATAAAAGTTAATAGAGGAAAAATAAGACAACGGTTAAGGGACACTTATTCCAAGTTGAATGTTGGGAAAATATATCCTAGTTGGCATCACTTGATGTGTGTTTTTAGCTAAGGAAATTGGCAAAGGCATTAAAAGGAAAAAAGGAATCTTTGGAAGATTTATTTATGAAAATAAAGGAAATTAGGAGAAAAGGAAGGTAAAAGTTCATAAGTTGCATGTGAGGAGGAAATTGAAGGAAGATAATGGAAAATGAATAAATTAGAGGCCTCATTAATAAAAAGGCTTTAGAGGATCAATTGGTAGGTCTTGACAGTGTAATATTAGCTAGTGTTAAGCTTTTGTCAAGTTAAATTTTGGAGCTCTCTAAATATTCTCTCTCTCTCTCACTCTATTGGTCACTTATAGTTTTCTTGGAGCAATCTAGTTGGAGGAAAGGAAAGGGAAAGGAAGGAAAAGAAAGGAAAAGAAAGAAAGCATCAAGGAAAGGAAAGCAAGATCAAGCAGCTTCAGTAGGAATACTTGTAACTAACTTTTTTCGTGTGTGATTTCCTAGCTGGTTTAGACATGTATGGATTTGCATGTTGGTGTATGGTTCTCTTGTTGTCTATGGAATGGTCTTGTTGGGTTATGACAATGGATTTCAGCCTAGCCTAGCCTTTTTCTAGATGCCATGGTATGCTGGGATGTTTATTTCGGTTCTGGAACTTTGGAATTTCTAGATGGATTTCGAAATCTAGGGCAGAGGTGGTCTCAAGTTTCATTCCCAAAGGCCTAGGAATCCCTTGGCCGGTTTTGGCGGGATACACGGTAAATCCTAAGGGAGAAGTCTAGAGTTTAGGGCCTACAGATCTGAGTTTGGATTGTGGTAAATCCTGAGAGACTGGTCTCAGTTTAGGGCCTGGTGATCCGATTTGGATTGCAGTAAAGTTTGGGAGGCAAGGAGACGGGAAATTCCTCAAGGATAGTGATAGATTCCAGATGGCATTCCAAGTTTTGTTTGGTTGTGATCAGAGCACCGGTCTAGTGTGATCATGGTTTGGTGAGGGTTGAGGTGGTTTAACCTTTGGATTCCCTTGGTTTTTCTTGGATTGGTTATTCTATGAGAGCCCACATTCATGCTTGGAATATGGAATGAGGGTGATTGGCTGAAAGAGAGATTTGGTTCAGCCATGTCTATGGTCGGGTGTTACGTGGAAGTCCTAGACCTGGTCAGATTTTCCTATGATGAATAAAAGATAAGTTCTCTTACTTTTGCACTGATTTATATGTGGATTTAATGGCTATCATATCTCTAATATTTATATGGTTTTATGTTGATTATAAGTATGGTTGAATGAATGGTTCGTGTCATGGTTATTTCATATATTTACTTGTAACTATTAAATGGATGGATGAAAGACCTAATTGATGATGTAGTAATTCAATGGAGAAGGAGGTGATCCTTCTCGTTATGTTTCATAAGTTGTTCCAGTCATTTATGCTTTGTCTTATATCTTAGACCTATAGGTTGCATCGATACCAAGTGTTTTAGAGAATGTCAGTCATGGTTGGGGGTGCTTAGGCCTAGTCTTGTGGGTGATTTTTGATTGATCAAAATTATTATTATTATGTTTTCAATGAATTCTAGAAGCTACAGCAAGTTCTAGGCAAAGGCCAGGATTCTGGGCTTGAAAAGTGGCTTAAATCCCAGGGTTGTTGGCACAGAATTGGCAATTCTAGTCCACAAGCGTTGGCATGTAGGCTTGTGAGAGTGTTAGGGTCCCACCCTAACCCCCTTATCTATGTAATGGGACCACGTCATAGTCAAGAGTCAATAAAGCCCATATTAATAATTGTAAGTGGTTAATCTGCAATTAATTATGGAACCACAGTTAGTTGCAAATGGGCCGTAGTATTAGATAGATGGTATTAGTAATAAGCGGTATTGGCCCGTGGTATTGCACATATGAGTCATATATAAAGGATAGAAACTCCCTGCGAGGAGTATCGTGTCTTATTTTGTAATCGAGCTCTGCTCTATTGGAGGTTTCCCCCTCGAAGAGGCAAGTGAACATTACTCTCTGAATAATAAAATCATTGCTATTCTGTGTTCTGGGTATCGTTTCTTCGCCTATTTTGTGTTCTGGGTCTCTTTTCTTCACATATTCTGTATTTGGGTATCATTTGCAGGTTAAGAGCATAACAAGTGGTATCAGAGCACTTTCCAGGGCCGGTGGGATCTCCATTTCGTAGAAAATTGTTTTTGGCTCCAGACGTGTTCCGATGTCTTTAAACCACGGGATCTATCGTTGAGCGCATAAAACTGCGGATTTGGGGAGGCATGCACGCAGGAAATACAAGAGGTGGTCACGTCCGTTGGACTCCCTTGTAACCCCTGTGGGTACCCCTTTGAGTAGTAGCGCATTAGACAGAACCGTGCACGAAATGTCTTCCACGTACCCTCTAGGTATATCGGAAGCCCCATAGGCTCCCTAAAAACCTCGCCATAGATAAACCGTCGGCCATCTTGCGCTTACAGTACACTGAGAATAGCACTCGAAGAGATTAATCGCCCGTACGATAGGGTAGTCGGGTGGTACGACTAAGGGTACAGTCGACCCTCCTTAGTTAGAGCCCTGAAACATTGGGCCGAGTACTACTGCCAGACCCTTATGTATATTGCGATCTGTAGCACCTGACACTCCTCAAGACCCTAGTTCCCTTTTTTCAATCATCATCTCTTCCAGATCCGCTTGAGCAAAGGAGTGCAGCAGCAGCAAACATCGGTCCCAATCAGCCATTCCGATCTATTAGAGTCATCAGATCTACAGAAGCAGTCAGTTCAGCCGTCCAGCGCTATCCGATCTGCCATTCAGATCTCTCAGATCCACCAGACCAGATTCGTTGTGAAGGGTTCCTATACCAGGGTATAATTGTCGCAGGACTTTTGGTCGCATTGACATTTTGAGGATTTGGCGACTGTAGTATTGATCAAGGAGTAAAACTCGTTAGGAGTTTCAAAAAAAAAAAAAAAATCTGAGATCTTCCGGGGCGCTTATTGGTGATCTAGCCCATTCAAATCAGGACGACGAGCTGAGCATGGTGGTACCATTCAATTAATTGTGAAATTTTTTTTGGCGGTCTCAATTTTTCATCAGGTCCGTGTATGGTATCAACTAGAGCTCAAGCGATGACCAATGAACAGATGGACAAAATTGAAGAAAATGTGAAGGAAATCCAAACTCGGCTTCACGGACTAGATTTGGAGGGAATGCAAAAGCAGCTTCACAGACTAAGTCTCCAGATAGAGGGTTTTATGTTAAAGGGCAAGGAGCAAGCCCAAGAGGAGGGGTATAATGGCAACGAATGCAATTACGGTGAATCTAGCCACTCTCCTCACGTCTGGCACACCCATCCACCACCCAGTCAACGACCTCCCAAGTTGGATATGCATAAATTTGACTGTTCTCACACGTCCGCATGGCTATCACAAATGGAGCAGTATTTCAAATTGAATCATATCCTAGATGATGGGACTAAGCTTATGTTGGGGAGC